>CABEEJ010000856.1:127301-207878 GCA_901482245.1 Timema douglasi | reverse complement strand
GTAAATGTCTATAGTTTTTCCCATTAGTATAATTCTAAAGTATTTTTCAATAGTAAATTTCTAAAGTTTTGACTAATAGTATTTGTACAAATTTACCCATTGAAATATTTCAATAATTTTTTTTAATAGTTTCTTGTATACATTTTCATAATGGGACGCCATGGAGAGAGATAAATAAAACATTAAAATGTGAAATGCGGTGAGGAATAGCTGTAGCCTTAGAGAACAGCATCCATTTTAATACCACCGTTCCATTTTGACCATACCTATGTAACTCAATATATCGGACACAACCGATATATCGATATAATTTGATCGATATATATCTTGCGATATATCGTATTATAAATATATCAATATATTAGGGAGAGTTGCCATCGCTACAAAATATGCCTCAGCATAAAAATCCACTGGTGCAGCGCCATGAATCAGTGGTTGGGGTGGAACACGGGTGAAAGGGGACCATTGACCCCCTGGAAAGAATTTTCTTCTCCCTTGAATAAATTTTCCCCCTCCCACAGATGTAGTTAAAATCCATTGATATTATTGAATATGAAGCTGAAAGATGGCCCTAAATATAACTCAAAATGACTTCAAGATACCTTCAATTTTTAAAAAATTGCCAAAGAAGACAGCTTCAAATGTTTTTAGAGGGATCTAATTTTCGGGAAAAATTTAAGAGAGGAGCATTTTAATTAGCTTTTAGAAGCATATAACTTTTTTTTTAAATCTGGGGAAGACTTCTACAAATATCTTATAAAAATATAATTTTTCAAATTGGGGAGGAGGACCACTACAAGTAGCTTTTAAAGACATCCAATTTTCAAAGGTGAAAGAAAAATCCCTAATAAGAACCATTTCTTTTTGCTTTCCCCCTTTTACACAATGTTCCGCCACCACTGCCATGAATGGAATTTTAAATTGTTAAAAATTGGGTTGGTTCAGTACTTATTTTTTAGTCTCCTCTTACTTCCTGTTCGAGCTACATGGACATATTTTAATTACGCTAGTAGGTAGAGATGGTAAACGTAGAATTTAAAGGAAGTGTACCCATAATTGCATGCAGGGAGAGTGGAAAAACATTTTAGAATAACCACAACCAGGACACCCGTCTGGGATTCAAACCATTAATATAATTAAATTACTAAAATGTTATTTTTGTTGTTTATGACGTAAGAGACAGGACAAACAAAATATAATTTTGATTTAAATAGACAAGCTACTATACAGTAGGTGTTACGCATGGTTATAGCCGTATGTACATATCATATTCTTTAATGACACCTGAACACGGGAATCGAACCCGTACCAAGTCCAAGGTCTCAGGTTAGATTCCCGTGTCTAGGTGTCATTTTTCAATTCAAATCATATAAAATACTATATGTCAGTGACACCAAGCTTTAAACAATTTATTTTAAATTCAATTTTCGATCGTTCTATTTTCACTTTATCTAAAATCATCCTTTATTTAGATTTGAAAATAAGAATTTGGTTTCAAAACTCAAAAGAAAATTTGTATTAAAAAGACATAGTATTAGACCCTCTCTAATTTATATACCAAGAGATGCACTCTTCATTTGTCAATTTTTATTTATATGAAGATATAATTTAACTATTTCCAGTGCGTTAGCGTAGGCAATCCTGCATTTATTTGCAAAACTTCTGGAAGGTCTTTCCCTTCTATGGCGATCATGTTGTTTGCAACAAATTAAAAATATGTGTTTTGTACAAAACAACTTTAACATTAAGAACCATATCACTGTTACTCTCTCGATGCAAATGAAAGTAATCTAAAACGAAGCAATGAAAGTTTTGTTACGACATTTAGTTATGTCCTTCCATTGAGCAATATTTTCATCTGCATCCTTGGATAATAACTTTCTTTGAAGGCCAGACATATATTACCGGTGAGCTTAAGTTAGAACAACTTAACTCCAACATTCATCGTGATTCTGTTTCTTATGTCAAGATTTAATTATATTTAGTTTCGGGTTTGATCCAACTCAAAAATTTATGAGCATCTTAAGATAGCTCAAATCATTTTTATATAGAGAAAGCTATTGTAGAAATTCATTAAAAAAAAGTATATGGCGTTCATACAATATATTTTAAAATTAGTCTATTATAGTTTGGAAAAATAAATTTCAAAAAAGATCATAAACAAACTACCTTAAATAAATTTTCCTCAGAAAAACAAATAATATTATTTTATTTCTAAGAATTTTGAACAAGATTGCTAAAAAAGTAATCAATATTTCAAAATAAATTCTTTAGTAAAACAACCCTTAAATTAATTTTCCTTAAGAAAAGCAAACATAAACTATTAAATATAATTAACACATTCCACAAATTTAGATTTTTAAATTAAACCATTAAATATATTTTTCCAAAAATGTATAATTCCAAAAATCAATTATCTGAATTACGCTTGAATTAATTTTTAGCCCAAATATAATAATAGTGTTATAGATAAGTCCCAAATATGCATTTTGAACAAAATCATCAGAGTAATTTTAGAAAACTTTATTATATTCAAAAACCAGTCATTAACCCACCCTTGATTAATACCGAGAGTTAAAATCGTCCTTATATTGAGCTAGTTCTATCCAGTCCACCTCATTACACCCTGTCCCTATCTTGAGCTAGCTCTATCCAGTCCACCTCATCACACCCTATCCCTATCTTGAGCTACTCTATCCAGTCCACCTCATTATACCCTATCCCTATCTTGAGATAGTTATATCCAGTCGACCTCATCACACTCTATCCCTATCTTGAGCTAGCTCTATCCAGTCCACCTCATCACACCCTATCCTTATCTTGAGCTAACTCTATCCAGTCCACCTCATTACACCCTATCCCTATCTTGAGCTAGTTATATCCAATCTACCTCACCACACCCTATCCCTATATTGAAATAGTTATATGCAGTCCACCTCATCACACTCTATTCCTATCTTGAGCTATTTATATCCAGTCCACCTCATTACACCCTATCCCTATCTTGAGGTAGCTCTATCCAGTCCACCTCGCTACACCCTATCCCTATCTTGAGATAGCTATATCCAGTCCACCTCATTACACCCTATCCCTATCTTGAGGTAGCTATATCCAGTCCACCTCATTACACCCTATCCCTATCTTGAGCTAGTTATATCCATTCCACCTCATTACACCCTATCCCTATCTTGAGGTAGTTAAATCCATTCCACCTCATTACACCCTATCTTGAGCTAGTTATATTCATTCCACCTCATTACACCCTATCCCTATCTTGAGATAGTTATATCCATTCCACCTCACTACACCCTATCCCTATCTTGAGCTAGTTACATCCAGTCCACCTCATTACATCCTATCCCTATCTTGAGGTATCTCTATCCAGTCGACCTCATTACACCCTATCCCTATCTTCAGATAGTTATATCCATTCCACCTCACTACACCCTATCCCTATCTTGAGCTAGTTACATTCAGTCCACCTCATTACACCCTATTCCTATCTTGAGGTAGCTCTATCCAGTCCACCTCGTTACACCCTATCCCTATCTTTAGGTAGCTCTATCCAGTCTACCTCATTACACCCTATCCCTATCTTGAGATAACTATATCCAGTCCCCCTCATTACACACTATCCCTATCTTGAGGTAGCTCTATCCAGTCCACCTCATTACACACTATCCATATCTTGAGGTATCTCTATCCAGACCACCTCATTACACCCTATTCCCTATCTTGAGATAGTTATATCCATTCCACCTCACTACACCCTATCCCTATCTTGAGCTAGTTACATCCAGTCCACCTCATTACACACTATCCCTATCTTGAGGTAGCTCTATCCAGTCCACCTCGTTACACCCTATTCCTATCTTGAGGTAGCTCTATCCAGTCCACCTCATTACATCCTATCTCTATCTTGAGATAGCTATATCCAGTCCACCTCATTACACCCTATCCCTATTTTGAGGTAGCTCTATCCAGTCCACCTCGTTACACCCTATCCCTATCTTGAGGTAGCTCTATCCAGTCCACCTCGTTACACCTTATCCCTATCTTGAGGTAGCTCTATCCAGTCCACCTCATTATACCCTATCCCTATCTTGAGATAGTTATATCCAGACCACCTCATTACACCCTATCCCTATCTTGAGATATTTATATCCAGACCACCTCATTCACACCCTATCCCTATCTTGAGCTAGTTATATCCAATCCACCTCATCACACCCTATCCCTATCTTGAGCTAGTTATATCCAGTCCACCTCATCACACCCTATCTCTTTCAGGTCTATTCTAATATTATCCTCCCATATGCGTCTTTCCACGGGTCTCTTCCCATTAAAACATTAATTTTCTTATAGTAAACAGTTATAACATTTTACTATATTATAATTATGGTTATTTAATAGGTATTTATTATACCTCTCAAAAGATAAACCTAGTTGCAGATCACGTGACTTGAAGTATTAATACGGGAAAGTAGATATAGTGGCTTTTCTCTCTGTCGGATAATATTCTTACTATAAGAAAGGACTGCAGTTCCATGGGAATTGAGGTACTTTCCTCTGTCGGGGAAGTACGTGTCATATTTGACAAACCTAGCTCTGCATGGATGGTCGGTCGGTGGGGCAACCTTCGCTCTGGTTTCTACTTTCTCCGAAAGTAAAAACTCAGTTCACGAACCATAAAGTTCAAAGCTGATGGCCGGAAACCGGGTGAATTGAAGCACAATAAAGGAAAGTGAGTCGCGTATGTTTACATGCAGCAGGCGCATCGGAAGTACAATTTTACTGTTCTCAGTGACATTCGTGTCAGCAGTTACCGTCTTCTTTAGAGAACTTACCAGAGAACCGGTTCAATTACGTGATACTATTGTGTTTTAGAAATAAGCTTATTAGTGTTCGCTCATTTTAAGAAAAGAGCACAGATGGAAAATGCATTTTTTTTTGGTCGCCGCGTCTTACTACCCGTTTGAGCTATACGCATACGCACCAATAACTCTAATGTGTGAGTGATGAGGAAGGTTGAGGTTAAAGAAAGTGTAACAACATTTGCGTGTAGGGAGAGTGTAAAAGCATTTAGGGGAAAAACCACCCTGAATATACCCGACCGAGAGTCGAACCCCAATCTCCCCATCATCTGCAGTTTAGTCTGTTTTTAGAGTGACCTTTCTCGAAATTTTGGTGATGAATGATGATAGACCACCAAATGGAAGTTTTGCTCACTGAGGGGCTACTAGAGCCCTGGAAAAAGGGTGGAGGTTGGTGGTTTAATGGGGGGAGGGTTAAACATTATGCAGGAAAAACTTAAATTTAGGCGATTACATTTTTCGGCTGTAAATACAAGACAAAACGGAATTCGTTAAATTAAATGTTGAACAAAAGTATACAATTATATTGAATTACTAAGTCAAAGTTGTTTGATCATTTTTAACATTCTAAGCTTCATAATTTTTTATATACACAATTGTTTAAGGAATTGTTGACTTAAGGTTGGTACAGACTTCCTTTTCTATGTGACTTGTGTCTAGCGGGGAGAGAAATACAGCATAGCTTGGATATTTTATGTTTAATATTTTGAATTTCCAAGTTTTCTATCAGCTGCAAAGCCAATATCTCAAATGTTGTGTGTGTCCCCCAAATGCTGAATGCAAAGAAAAATTTTGGAAATCAAATGCCTCTAGAAGCTACTTGAAATTTATTTTTATGAAAATTAAGGGCAGGGATTTAAGTGCTAAGATATTACTGACATTTAGGAACTTTAATAATCTCTCTATCCCCCCTCCAATTAAAAAAAAATACATTGAGTTCTTGTTAAACAAGGATGTAATTGGCAACATAACCAGCAGGTACGTCACTTCCTATATATAACCCTCCATATCCTAATCCATAAAACCATTAGTATAATTAGTACATTAGCGTATAATCCAAGCGGTTAGTAATACATGGTGCTAAAATAATAATAATAACGACAATATAACGCTGGCGAAAAGCTAAGTCGTATTTTCTGGTTTTGTTTAAACCATGGATAATGCATGTTTTTTGTCAACTTTTTTGGGTGGTGGGATGTTTTAAACGCCCCCCCCCCCACTCCTCCCAGACCCCTACCCCAAGGCATTGATTATAATATGTGATCAACATTCTTTATTATTACTAAACTTCCTAATGTCTTGCGAACCAGGCTTTGAGAAACACCGATTAAAACTTTGGGGCCACCCAAGCGGGGGTGAAGTCAGCTGGTTAATTACCTAAATGCTTTAGTTGTGTTCAAAACCAAACTTGTCCAGTAAGAGTCCAGCTAAATAAAAACACTCTAAAATGTTCTCACCCGATATTCAAACCCGGCCACGTTATTTCTGTGTCAGATTTAGAGACGCCAGTCGAAATCACCGGCGCTTAGCTATGTAGGTAGACAATGTGACGAGTTTTCAATGGAGGAACATTATCTTATAACTATAAAAGTTACTAGATCTACTTCACGTATTCATATCTCAAGTCACGTGATCTGTAGCTGTCACTTTGGATAGATATTATCGATACCTATAAAATAACAACACTAATATGATAAACTGTTATCAATGTTGACCTAAAGTTCTTTTGGAGCGCCTTCTACAAGAGACTTTATTATTCTGACTGACGTATGAATAAGTGAAATTAGATGACTCAGTCCGTAAAGGTTCTTCCTGCAAAAATCGGACTGTAGGCTTATAAGTTATAACCAAGGCCGTAGCCAGCCAGTAATTTCAGGGTTGGTGGGCCCATCCCCCAATTACCGGAGTTTAGAAAAAATATTAAGTGTTAAACAGTTCTAGAAGCTATCTGAAATGTTTTTTTTATGGCAACATGACCCCCTAACTGCCTGAGTTTAGGACACATTCTAATTATTAAACACCTTTAGAAGCTCTCTGAAGTGCTTTTTACGGTTACACAGCCCTCTAATTTGTACCTGTACATTCATTTAGATAGTGTTTGAACCATAAAATTAATAAAGTCATATATATTTTGTTCATAAAATTTCGGAGTGGTGTTGAACCTCCAAACCCCCCCTCCCCTCTCCTCGACTACGGTATTGCTTATTGCCCTAGGTTGTGTTATTTTTTAAGTCATGTGCTGATGTTGCCTGTGTATTAGAATAAAAGAGTTTATGTTGTGAGGGTTATAAAAGCACTTAAAGCCATTGCACGTCAATAAGAGTAAATAGCAGGAGTTGCTGTCCAAGCTATGTTGGTAAGTACAGTAGCCCCATGGCTTCTTTGGTATTGACTGTCAGAAGTGACAGCTGCTAAACACATGTTTTTGCAGATCATATGGTTCGGCGTAGGGATACATAATTTGGTCTGGTAACTTTTCAAAGCCGTCAGCTGTCAGTCAGCAACAAAGAAGCCTTGGGGCTACTGTCTGTTCAATTATGTAGTTACATTTAGTGTATTTATATTCTGTTCATAACACACAGCCAGCGCTGGATCGAGCTATATTTGCATCTGGGGCAGATAATGTTAGTGACGCTCACTCCCGCCAGAGGTGTCTTAAGAGCCCATCTTACCCCACGGTTAATACCTAGTTGAGGTAGGTAATACAGCTCGAACCAAGCGTCGTATCGCGGTGCAGTTTTCTTTAGTGTACTTTAGGAATCAATAGAATTGAGACCAGTGAAACGGTTTTATCTTATTTTTAAAACCCACCTAATTTAGGTGTTATTTAGGTAAAGATGGGCTCTTAAGATGTCTGGTTCGAGCTGTATTACCTATCTAAATTATGTATTATCCGTGGGGTGAGACGGACTCTGTAAGACAGCTGGTTCGAGCTGTAAATTTGAATTAAACTAATGGCTCCAACTTATCCAAGGGCCAAGATATAATTTAAAAATAAACAAAAGCAAACTTTTAACAGCAACCCAACCATAAATGAACATATAATCGACATTACAAAATTTTGTTTTCTTTGATCTGAAGACGTCTTCACAATTGACCGAACAGACACCTTTAAAAAAACAAGTCAAGATCCAGGATATATACGATACGTAATCGTTGATGCATAGTGTTTACGTCATCTGGTTTCTCAGCCAACATGACAGAAATTAGTCCGGGACAAATGAAGAGTTGTACTACCCGTTCAGGTTACATGCATGAAACCTAAGTGGAAAATAATGTAGTGTGTGTAGGTTTCTACTAAACGAACATGGTTTTGTAACGGGCAGATTTATGTTTCATTTTGTTCTATACTTAACCAGGCTAAAAGCACCAACTATACTTTTAAATGTTACACGCCTCGCTTCTCTTTTGGACCATCCTCAGTTTAGACTAATTAAATGGAACAAGGGATGACATTTAGCGCGGCGAGGAGTGAAGGGATGGTGATAACACGGAAAAGGATAAGGCATAGAAACGATATAAAGTTTGATGGAATAGATAGAGTGTAAAGTATCTTGGATATGTGATCGAGGCAAAGTGTGTGTTAGCGGAGAAGATTAAATAATAAGACAGCAGGAGAAGTTGTTTTAAAGGGGTGTAAGAGACCTGCTATGAAGAAGAGAAGTTCTTTTGAAGTGTAAGAAAGTATTGTATAGGTCATACTTTGTATCCATGGTCACATATACAACAGAAACATGAACATTGGATGTAATACCAGGAAGAGGTAAGACGTGGAAAGAATGGTGTCATCAGAAGAATCCGGATTAAAAATAAATATGTTCAGGCAGGAGTTAGGAGTTAGGTTACAGCGTGGAAATGAGATAGTAAAGGAAGCAAAGGTGAGATGGTATGGACGTGTAATGAGAATGGAAAAGATACTAAGGTGAACGATGGAGATGAAGTTTGGAGTTAAGAGACTGCAAGAGAGACCAAGAAAGAGATGGGAGGAGCAGATAACATCAAGTGTGAGAGTGAGACGAGAAGAATGACCTGGCCACAGGTTGGAAAGCAGTTTATGAAAACCTAAATTACAGAATGAGTAAGTTCTATTTTAAGGGAATGCACAGGATTTTCTTGAGGAAAAACAGAAAAAAATATGAGGGAAAATAACCATGTGGAAAAACCGATTCGAGCTCCGCAAGGATCTCTAACGATCACTTCGTGATAGAAAATCTTGAATAATTTCATACCATTATATTATAATTACAGCACTTGAGAGGTTCTATTGCAACCCTAAAATTAAGAATTCTTAAAACGACTTTTTAGTTATTTATTTGTCATAAAGCATATACAACACTCGATGTGATTTGTATAAAAATATCGCAAGGTCATACAAAAGTAAATTATCATCAGTATTGTTATTCAAGAAAAAACAAATTAAAAATACATCACCAAATTGTATATTATTTAATCAAAATCCCAAAACTTAGATAATTAAGTAAACCACCATTATGTACAACAGTTTTAAAAATAAAGCATCATAAGTAAATTTTTAGTTGTAAGCCAACCAGAGATAAACAATATCAGTTTAAAAAAAAAGAAATGGCACCAAATTGTTTACTTAGCAAATCACACATTTGCGACCTTTACATGTACGTTCCTAACCGTGAAAGATAGTGCCGCATGCCTGGATGAAGGCTTGAATGTGTGTAAAATTGAGGAATTATTAATGAGTGTGGTATAAAATAAACATAATCTTGCACATGATCTAGAATTACACGTTCAAGATCATGGTTCTAAAGGTAAAATATTCGCTCAAGCCACTTGGCATGTCGAGTGTTCAACTTTTCCAAATGTTTTTGTGTGTGAGGAAGTGTCAGCTTGAAACAATTGTATTTTTTTATGGCCGGCTACAACAAGTCTGCCGTGTTAAGGAATTAAAAATTAAAACATCCACCTCAATGATCAAATGGTCTAAGGTGTAACTACCAAAATATCAAGGACTTATGATAGTAGGGAGAGAGGGGTCCTAGTTCTGGTCGGGTGTACTGTTTTCCCTAAATGGTATTCCATTCTCACACCCATGGAAATGCAGGTATATTTAATCTAAATTCATCCTTTCTAATCCCCAGCACAATAGTGTAAATATGCTGATAGCCTTAGCACGTTGTAAGCTGTATCACACTAAAAAGCCACTTTCAACCAATACACGCCTGGCGACCAACTGGCTTTGCTCTATATTTACACTTTCTACTAGTATTGTGACCATCAAAATCACGCAGTTAGTAATGTACATGTAGATGTCACATTTATTTATCACATAGATAAAAATTATATATAATATTATTAACATTGAAAAATAAATCTATAAAGAGTTTTTATGCTGAAGACTTTCCAAAATGGAATATATTACTGTAATCATGCATTTACAACCTATATTCTATTCACAAATAATCAGTCAAAGTGTTTTGAACAATGCATATGGTTCAGCTTGGATTAGATCTACTTACATGTTTGATAGAATAACACTTAGTTTACACTATCGCTCGTTCATACTACATAACTCTCACATAAATAAACAAACAGTATTTTGTAACGTAACAATGAGTAAAATCTTTTTGAAATAAGAAGATATATGTTTTAGATGAGTTTTTCTCAAACTTTCACAATCTAAGTGCCCCTTTTAGGAACATAACCAAACCAATTTACTGTTTATGACTCTTAATATATATAAAAAAAAAGGAAACTAATATCCTTGAAAGTATGAGAGGCCGTTCCAAGTTTTAATACAGCTTTAGTGATAGGATAAGAAGAAAAAATATACTTATGGGGATCCAAGACACCATGCTGAAATCTGCATCAGTTTGTTTATTAGAATCATTAGTAAAACTAAGTGTTATGACTTGTGCCCCATAGGGGTATGCCTGCCTTAGAATGATAGATTAAATAGCCAAGCCATCGTTAGTTACGGTTATAGCCACATCTAAATGCCATCTTCTTTAAATTTAAGAACGACAACTGGACACAGGAATCAAGCTCGGGACTTTTAGCTTAGGACGCCACTGCTCTCACCACTGAGCTATCCAGAATTTGTTCCCCGCCCATGGTCATTCTTCACTCATATTTTCATATTTCAACTTAAAGAATATGATATTTAATTATAGCTATAACCATAACTAACCAATATAATAGCCGAGCTATTTAACTCATCATATGTGCATTCGTAACGTTGTCATTGTACTACTGGCAGCATAAAACCCTCCTGACTTCAATGTGGCTGCATTATCTGATAGTTCATGATCTTAATCGATCACTCATAAGTAGCTGAAAATTTCTGCACGTCCATCACAGACTGCTTTTATATATGAGGGAAGAATGTCCCTGGGTACGAGACGACTCCCGGATAGCTCAATGGTAAGAGTGTTGGTGTATTAAGCCAAAGGTACCAAGTTTGATTCTCATACCCTTGTGCCATTTTTATATTTAAATAAACTGTTGTAGAATACTATAAAAAATCTATATCAATATAGCAAGATAATTTAAAAATTTAATGTTAAAAATAGGTAAGTTGTTTGATTGTCAGTTCAAAGCTCAGCTATTTAACAATTTTGAAATATATTATTTAAATTTAGCAAAAGGTTTCTTAAATAACTATTTATATAATATAAAGTTAAATCTTAACAGTAATGTATTGATAATCCGACACCTTAGCTCAGTCAATAGTATGTCTGTCTACTGAGTTATGGGTCCAGAGTTAGATTCTCGGCATGGCTGAAAATTTATAATTGATGAAATATGGGTTTACCCTTTCAGAGTGATGAATTAACAGGCCGGGGACTAGATCATGTGCATACCCAAGTTTTAAGTGAGATTATAAGGCATATGAAGCTACGACAGGCCTAGCAAGCCGGTAGTGGAAAATATATGGCCTGAATAAAAAAGAGGCCCTGGCAAAGGGCTGGAAACAGTGATGGGTTTAATAAGTAATGTATTCACACCTAGAAACAATTGATTTCTTCATATTCATGTCAACAAACTCTGCACATGCTCGATGTTAAGGGGTCAAAACAAACTATAAACTTCAAGGCTGGGGATGATTCACAGAGTAGAATTGTGATTATTGTGAAAATTTACAGCCCAATACCAATACCTCAACCACTTATTTTTTATTATTGAAAACCCTGTCTTAATAATTTCGCTGTTTTTATAAACTTTGATGTATAATCCTCAAATTTTATTTTTATTTAAAAAAATAAATAAATAAAGCATTTTGGTATTGCTCAACAAATTTATCTCAAAATAAATCGTCATTTTCTGAAATTTATTGTGGCTTCCCATTTGAAAATTTACCTAAAAAAAACTCTTGGGCTATAGATTTGTACAATTATTTGGTTATAATCAGGTGATTTTAAAAATTTATTTCTGCTAATAAAGTTACAAACACATAAAAAAAGAAGTGTGAAATATTTTTTTTATAATATATACTATTTATTAAAAGTAAAAATATTTGGCCTGTTGGGTGAATGAGTTTTGAAATTTTGGGTGGTGGTGGAAAAAAAGTTTGGGAACCAGTGTTATTTATATTCCTATTACACTTTCTGGTATCATCTAATATTTATTATTAATACATACAACTTCAAATTGAAGAAAGGTTTGCCTTTTGATTTTTTTATATATATATGACTTCTGGGAACTTCTTTACTTTGTTTTTGATGGAGGATTTAACAAAAATGCAAATCAGTTCACATTTAGCTTGATGCAAGAATGTAGATTTAGGATGAGCCCATGATGTACTTAGAGACCTTCTTTTCTTGTTGCGTAAGTAGTGGGTTAAGTTGAGTTAAGTCTTAAGTATAAGCTTAAATCAGTTAAGACTTCAACTTAGCTGAACTCAACTATTTCATTAAACTTCAATCTCTCTCTCTCTCTCACACACACACACACACACACACACGATTCATCACTTTTGACTAAGATGTTAACCTTATTTTAACTTGTTTTAAAGAAGTTTTATAGTGTTCATCTTTGTATCAAACTACACTTGTATTGTAATTTTTAATAAGTTATTAATGATCATTTGACTCTTTTAAATGCATTAAATATTGAATCAATGAAATATTTTAAACATTATGAAATTTGGTTATAATTGGTATTCCAAGATTATAAATAACTTGTTCATGGTCTTTCCAGTTATATAGAATTTTTCATTAGTATTCACATTTATAAACTCTAAAATTTAAAATAATATTTTTCTGAATTCTTTAAATAACAATATCTAAGTCTTAACTTATATTTATTCACTCCTTAATAAAGATTTATTTAGACTGTTTTATAAAATGTTGTCACTGTGGAGTTTTTTTTATACATGACCATATCAATTCCCTCTTTTTTTCTTTCTTTTTTTACTATCTCATGTACTCAAACTTCCTCATTACATGTCCATACCATCTCACCCTCGCTTCCTTTAATATCTCATTTACTCAAACATACTCATTATCAGTGGTGTGCGGTGACTTTTCTCAAAGAGGACTAGGTTTGAAGACACCTTTCACTATGGGGCTAATGTACAATATGTAGCTTAGCAAATACACTTTTACAGGTCATCGGGTAGGCAATTTAACTCCCTTCAACCGATTCATAATATTTATACATGGAATAAACAAACAAATACATAAATAAATTAAACAAAAACATGAATAATATTAACAAATAATTAAGTAAACAAGTAAATAAAAAATTAATATTCGAATCCTACCTTTATTTATATATTAGTGCAATCCTTCTGTCACCTTTCTGAATGCATTTGTTGATAACAGCGTCATAGAATGAGTTTTGACTCTGCAGTTCATCCAGCAAGCTTTTTTCAACTGACAACAGGGCAAGTGTGGCGAGCCTATTCTCATACTGGGTGTTACGCACCGTCGTCTTTATACATTTCAAACAAGAGAAGGTGTGTTCAACAGTGGATGTGCTTACTGGTATTGGTGATACCAAACAATACAATTTATATGTTTCTTGGAACGCTTCTTTTGCTAAGTCCATTTCTTCCAGGAACTTCATGTCAGTCACAATTTTGTCTGAAAAGTCTGATAGTCTGTAAAGTGACACTAATTCACTCAGAAAATTTCCAAAATTTAAAAGACTACTGTAGCTTGAACTAAGTGACAAAAATAAATTGTCAGGAAATCGAGATTTGAAGCTTTGAAACCTCAGCTCCTTGCCCTACCATGGTGTCAATAATTTAATCATAAAGACACACATATTTATTTCTTGGATTCGCTGAGTCATCTTATCTACGCTTCTTCTTAGGAGCTTCCACGTTGTCACCATCTTCTAAATTTTTATAAGTCTCTTCAAAATAGTTTCTAGCATCTTTGAGGTGAGAAAATTGTCTCTTTTACTTTATCAATGCAGTATTTCACATCAAAAGTTTTGGTTTGAAGAATTTTGAATGACCTGAAACCTGAAAACCTTCAGTAGAAAGGCAAAATCGAAATCTTTCAATGATGACGCATACCCTTTAGCAGTCACAAAAGCATAAGTATCCCAACTATCTGGATTTTCAGCAATATTCTCAAAAAACTGTATGAGTTCCGTTTTATTTTCATTCAGTGTTCACAATTCTGGAATTGTAATTCCACCTTGTACTGGCAGCTGTTGGAAACTGCTTCTTTACCTCAGTTTGATTAAGAGCGTTAATGTGTTTGGATAAATGTGAAAATAAATTTGGAATGCCATTCAATGTCTTAAAAAATATCTTGCATTCTGTTATATGATTCACAGACTGAGAAAGAACTAGATTGAGTTTGTGAGCATAACAATGGATGAAGAGTGCACCTGTGCACCTTTTTTTCAGAAGCATCTGTACACCATTTAAATGTCCAGAAAATGAAGCAGCTTCATCATATGCTTGTGCTTCAAGTTTTTGCTCACAATTGTAACGAGAAAGGATTCGAAAAACATGCTCACTAAAAAACCAATACATATTTCATAAATGTTGCCATCTTTCACATATTGAAGGACTGTCAAAAGTTGAGAGAACTTTGCAATGTCCGTAGTTTCGTCCAACATTATTGCTAGAAAAAATATATAATTTATTTCCGACTTATCTTATTAAAAATTACATCACTAGCCCATTCAGTGATGTCGTTTTAAATTTTGCTGGAGGTTCCTTTAAACGCCCCCTGCTCTGGAGATGAAAATCCAATTTACTATTGTATTTAGAAAGTAACTGCATTAGTTCAATGTAGTTTACCTGGTTAAGAGAATCTTCCCATTCGTCGTGACCTCTGAATGGCAGCTCTTGCTTAGCCAAAAAAACAGCACACATCAATTAATCGTTTCATTAGTTCCCAGTTTGAATCAACTTCTGCATTATGTTTTAAAATGTCTAACCTTTTTTGCACACTCGGCTGAAAATCTATTCTGGTTTTCCCAAAAAAATTTAATTTAATTATTGCGGATAGGTGTGTGTCTTTTCATGGCACATCTTGGCTCTGTGAAAATTGCTGATATCACAAAAGCCATTATTTCACACTCCCTGATTTGTTTCGAACAACACACAAGGCCAACAATACATCCTGTTTCTTGATTTGCATGCAGTTAACCATTTTGAAGAAGTATATTATTCTGTTTTAAAATGACGTGTACAGTCTTTCATTTTTGTTTTAGCAGAAATGTCTGGAGTTGGCCTACCTTTCATTATTACTTGCTGCTTTTCTTCAAAAGTGAGGGCTCCAAACGAAACTGCGAATAATTAGTCAAGAGCACAGCAATGAGAAAGGTGATCGGCACTGCTACACCCCATTGAACTACCTTCACTAACCCTGCTACTTGTCTCAGGTCCCTTCCCCAAGCCTTGTTGTGACATAACAGTTTCCAAATCAGAGTCCCCTTCCATATTTCACACTTTCAAACACTGTCAGACTAAATTGATAATCAAACACTTTTGCACTTCACAAGATCTCTTTCATCAATGGGAACAATTACATAAGCTTAACAACCACAAAACTACCACTTATAAGAAGCAAACAAAAATTATATTTACTTGTGACAGAACGCCAAGCATTAGCACATAATCTTACTTACAGAAGGACTAGGATGGCTTCAACTGGTCCTCTAACAGGGGAGAGCCAATAAGACTCTAGCACTTCTGATGCTAGGTTGGAGAGGGGAAGGGGGCCACACAAATAGTGGGAATATCATTGCGTATTGTGACAGCGCTTTTGATGTTAGTGTGTTGTCAATGTAGAGAGGGGAGGGGGTGGGGGCAGCGCACAAATAGCTAGAATATTGTTGAGTATTGTGACGCAAATTGAGACTCAGATTTTATTTGATGCTTTTATCTATCGTTAAAATTTAACTCAAAATAAATAAATTAAAAATATCTGGGGACTAGCCTAGTCCTACTAGTCCATTGATGGTATGCCACTGCTCATTATATATCCATACTATTTCATTTTTGCTTCCTTTACCATCTCATTTACTCAAACATCCTCATTACGTGTCCATACCAGCTCATCCTTGCTTCCTTTACCATCTCATTTACTCAAACATCCTCATTGCGTGTCCATACCAGCTCATCCTTGCTTCCTTTACTATCTCATTTGCTCAAACATCCTCATTACGTGTCCATACCAGCTCATCCTTGCTTCCTTTACTATCTCATTTGCTTAAACATCCTCATTAAATGTTCATATCATCTCACCCTTGATTTCACTACTATCTCTAACTCTACACAACTCTTTCCTGAAAATCTTCATTCCTAATCCTGTTTCTTCCTGTGAAATCTAGCTTGCTCCTCAAAAACTTTATTCCCACGGCCTCCGCTTTCATGATCTCGCTTACAACCAATGTTCAGGTTTCTTCTTCATAAGTAATTATGGGTACAAAGTTTGAGATTTCAAGTTTATAACATAACTAGAGCAGGAACCAGATTTTGATGACTTTTTTTTATATTGCAGACCAAGCTCTGTGTACATAAAACTCTGTCAATGATCTCGTTGTCGTATGCATTTTTTTTATCTCAATTTTCATCATTTCATATCTTTGAGTCTTATTTTCATGTGTATCGATAAATATATTTATAAGTACTTTTATCAACAGTTACACCACTAAAACACTAAACTTATTACACTAGCAAATATAATTACACTTAAACATAGTATAGAACAAGGGAAATCACAAATTTGTTAGTGGCTTATCAACTTTAAAAAAAATTCTCACCTTATCCTAGCTTGATAAAAGTAAAAATTTAGTATCTAAATTATCTGTCTCGTAATGTAATATGGTGTTTTTTGGTGTGTTTGCCGCATCTTAGTCCTCGTCCAGACCATTTGTATATTTATGCTAATGATAGAGGGTTGACATATCTTAAATCTTAATGATTAATATGTTAGCCAAAACTAGCGAGCCGCGAGTAATAAAAGGTTAAGAACCACTTGACTAGATGATAATTAAAGGGTACATCAAGTAAAGTAACAACTTCACCAAGACTAGTTCATTCACTTTTAAACAAACCTTTATCAGAATTTTTCACTGCTCTCCTTTTTTTTTAAAGTTGTATATTTAACATAAGGTTAATTTACTTGATCAGAGGTAAAGATATAAGAAGGGTAGCTCAGAACATATGAACCACCCTTAGTATTGAGAGAAGAAGAAAACGGCTGGGATTCCAACCCTACCTCCCCTGTTAACGATGACCTAATTTAATACAAGTTTAACTGGTTGGCTATCAATATTAATACAGGGTACAACTATTGTAATTTAGTATATTCCATCAATTTTGGAATTATTTACACCAAGATTTTTTTTCTTCTTCAAAACTTCAAAAAGAGCTATTTACTTATCTGGGTAGATATTTTTATAGACACAAATACATATGCATCGATGATGCAGTAATTTACAATGCTGACTGAATGTAATCTGAAAATGGCTTCATCCAAAACATCGGAGTTACTAATTAGCTACTTTGTTGGTCAAATGGTCTAAGGCGTCACTCTCACGATAGAATGAACGGCTAATGACAGGGAGATTGGGGTTTGAATACGGTTCAGGTGTACTAAGGGTGTTTTCCCCCTCTCCCTCCACAAACCTGTGGGTATAATTTCTCTAAATCCAGCCCCATCTCTAACACATTAGCGTAGTTAGTACATAGTGCACACAGCCCAAACAAGTAATAAGACGCGGTGGTAAAAATACTAATGATTACACACAATAGATAAGTACAATTAATGAGCAAAAATCTACATTGATATTTTTTAATCACTTGAAACGCTCTTTAATTAAACATACCTCTGTGTAAAATATATATAGCAAAATTTTACACTAATCGGACATCGATATCTTTAAGTTGAGAATAATATAAATTTATAAAACCAGGATAGATTTTTTTTAAAGTCATACAAATCGCAAGCCTTGGTTTAAAACACCGACGTCCATTCTCCTCTTCAAATCCACAAAATGAACACGTTTAGTTTACAATGTCTCGTAAATTAATTTCCGAGTAGCTTAAGTCCTTTTCATACAAATGTTTGGTTTTAACTGTTTTGTAAAACCTCTTTGCATTTTTGAGATCAATTATTTTGTACATGAAAGAAGGTACAAGACAAAATGAAAAGTACAACCAAATTTTAATAAGATGCACCCTTTTGACAGCTAGAAAAGTTATTAGATCTTCTTACACATATTCATATATCAAGTTATGTGATCTGCAGGTGTTACCTTGAAAGATATTATAAATATCAATATTAATTAATAAATTTATAATATTAGTTAATATTATTGAAAAACAACAATAGAGAATGTTATCATGTTGGCCATAAAAATATGTTTGTTTTTTCTAAAGGGTTCTTCTTACCAATATTTTTAACATTCAATTTAAACCAAATTATGAACACGTTATGGATAAGTTTGTATATTAGTGTTTTGTGATTCCCCATTACAAATGGGATTTCCTTATCTTTTTATGTGCGAAAGAAAAATTACATATTTTAAGCATTTTAATTCTATATAAATCTGTTGACAAGTTAATTTTTTTATTATTATTAGGTGTTCTGTCTTATGACAGGTCCATTCCTTTTGTAAGTGAACTTACACCATCAATGCACCCTGTGTTATGCCTCCTCCTTCAGCTCCCAGAATTTTCTTCTTTCCTTCAAGTCATCCAATATTTGAATCCTCCTTCCTGGCCTTTCCTTCTATGATGTCGTGCAGACGGCAGTTCCTCTTAAGGATGTGTCTGATCCAGTTATCTTTGTAATGAAGAATCACATTTAATAGGGCTCTCTTTTCACCCACTCTCATTCACATGATCTTCTCAAGTCTTCTCTAGCACCATATTTCAAAGCTCTCCAAGTATTTCTTTCACATCATCGAAAGAGTACAAGTTTCCGCTCTGTACAGCGCAATTCTCCCAATGTAGCGTTTACTCAGTTCTGAACTTAGCTCGCTGGTGCAGTAGGCATCCTTTGTTAGAACAAATAGCAAGTGTTTTGGTGCTTACTACATTGTGCAACTCTTCATAAAACATTTCAAACATTAAGCTGACACATTAAACTTACAATATATCACAATTTAAACTGTATTTTATAGTAATTCAAAGTCAATTAGAATTTGATCTTGCATGATAATTCTATACAGGTCTATTTTTGACTTTTTATAACACAACCTAATTCTATTAGACTAATACATACAAAATGCCCAATTCACCAGCTGTCAGATTCCACAATATGAAAGGTGTGTACACAATTTTACAAACTATAAATTTCTGAGTAGTGTCAGGGATTGAACTCTCGACCCTTAGCTCAGTGGGCAGATCTGCTACCTACCAAGCTAGAGATTTGGGACATTTAATACACAGGGTCAGGCCGTCAAACAGCAAGATTCCAGCAAGGGCTGGCGGGCATGGTGGGGGGTTATGAGAGCGATGGACTCGACCTTGGGTGTCTAGACACCCGGAATTTAGTAGCCATGGATCGTTGGTCAACTGAGCAGCGTGCAATTTCCGTAAAGGCATATTACAAAAATTAGGATAGTTTTGTTGGTTTCTGGCTAGAGTTTCGTTTACCCCCGCGCACTCCCATGCCTCCTGCAAAAGCTATCGGCCTTTGGGTGAGAAATTTTGAAGCCACTGCTAGCACAACACAGAAAAGAGGTGGTAGTGAAAGAACCAGCCGGACCCCAAAGAATATTGATCGTGTGTGTGTGTGTGTGTGTGTAGTTTTAGCAAGAAGCCCGCGAAAATCGGCTGAACGACACAGTGTAGAGCTTGGTCTCAGTAATCGAACCGTAAGAAGAATTCTGAAGAATGACGCCCACTACCATTCATACAAGGTTCAGGTAGTGCAAGACCTCAAACCTCAAGATCACAATAGCAGACAATGCATTTGTCAACAGATGTTAAATCTCACTGAACAAAATGAATAGAGTTCACAACTTATGGATGAGTGATGAAGCTCACTTTCACCTTAGCTCAGTCGATAGTGTGTCTGCCTACTGAGTTAAGATCTCGGATTCAATTATCGGCATGGATAAACATTTATCATTGGTGAAATATGGGTTTACCCTTTCACGTTGATAAATTAATGGCCAGGGACTGGATGTTGTGCCTGTCCCAGTCTTAACTTGTAATATAAGGCATATAAAGTTATGAGAGGCCTAGTGGAAAATGTATGGCTTGAATAAAAATATGACCTAAGCCACAGACTGGAAACAGTAATGGATATAAAAAAAAACTTTAACAAGTTGCAACATTTCATACTTCCTCTTAAGTTCTGATATAATGAAATATAGATCAAATGACTGAGCAGTAATAATCAATTCTCTCAAGAATAAAGTCATTATTTATATGTCCAGTGGCTGCTTTTCATTGTAATAGCCATTAAGTGTACATTTCCTTTTAGTTGTTTTATTACCTTCTTCCATATAAAACAAAATTACTTTTTTCATAAATAATACACCTCAAATATGAAAAAGGGTTTTACTTGAACAGTTATAGTTTCAAATTGTAATCCAGGATTGGCAATACAGTGAATTTTCCCTTAAGAGACACCTTTGAATAATGGATTGTTCCTGATAAAGAAAGCTTAAATTTCCCCGGCAAAATAATATCGGCTGTTACAGTGAAACATCCTCCCGAAAATGGACTTTCTCAACGACGAACATTTCTATAGACATATTTTCATGCATATCAATCTCCAAACAGCATACAAAATTTGAAAGCATCAGTCCATTTATAGTGCATTATTGTAGGAATTTCAGGAATGCTATTGTCTCACATGATGTGTGAGTAGGAGTGTGGTATCAAAAGAAAAGCATCAATACTATACTAATTAATATTATCGGAAGAAAAATATTGATATCTTACCAGTATCAACAACGGTAGGTATAGGTTTTTAAATTTTAATCTGGAAAAATGTTTTTTTTCTCTCAAGTGATAATCAGTTCAACTTTTGCATCACAAATGTATTTTCAAATTTATTTAAACACTAAATATTATAATGATTTAAGCATATTATAGTATACTTTGGTCCATTCCCTCTATGTTATTTGTTGGAACTTGGAAGGTATGATAGATAGTAATGTATGATGGATATTATAAAAGATTTCACCATACCACAACCTCAAAACTTTTATGAAAATGTAGCTGATGAAAAGTTATTTCTTTCGATTCTGATCTGATAATGGAGTGTGAGTAATAATATGAGTAGAAGTATTGGAAAAAATTACCAAGTAAAAAGATACTACTCTCGAAAGGAAAGTATCTATATTAGTAAAGTATTGATACTTTTTTCCCATCCCAATGTGTGAGCAATCTCACCTTTTCCCTCTAGTTAGTTAAAGTTTCTAAAATAGACTAAGTAAATCCAACTAAAGTATTTCAAGGTCATAACTCCCACCCCAACCGAGCCATCAGTGGGGGGAATTACCAGTAGTTGGCTGTGTTTGTGCACATATATACAGTTCAGAAGGCCTACTGTTAACATTTAATTTAATTTGCATTTTGTTCTGTGTATTATACAATTTGTACAATAAGCTTCTTTCAATATATATCCATTCAAGAATCAAATAGCCAACGCTATTATTTATGCTTTAAAGAGGATTTCTCCATCTAGATATCATATTCTGAAAATTCAAAAATGACACCTGGGTACGGGAAGGCCCCGGGTTTGATTCCTGTGTCCAGGTATCATTTTTCAATTTTCAAAATATGTATTTATTGGTAATAATTATCCTACATACAATATCTCACAGTGCATAAATTAGTGTGTTGTAGATAATATTCACATTATGCAAGCTATTATGGATTATAATGTGTTCAAGAAGTATGATTATAAAAAAAATCCAGATAAGAGATACCTAATAACTGCCCTTTTTTAAATCCTGGATGGTGTCCGCAACTAAGAGATTTCACTGTAATTGTTTCTCCCCCATAGAATTTGTCAGAGTCATGTCTGACAAACAGTACACAAATTTGCTAAAACAAAAATTTATATTATAACAAAAAGAACAATTTATATTGACATTTTATATAGTACATACTTAAAATTTTTACATTGGAATTAGTAATAGATAATTAGATACTTGTGAAACCAAGAAATCACGCAAATAAATAGAACTATCAATATAAAGCAATAATTTGACTCAATATTGCATTTGATTAACATTTGTCAGCAAAATATTTGCTTATAAATAATATTTTGATAAAAATAACAATCCACAACCTTAAAGTAACATTACCTGGTAATCATATTCTGAAAATCGAAGCCTGGACACTGGCATTGAACCCGGGTCCTTTTGCTTAGTATGCCAATCCTCTTACCACTGAGCTATCCAGGAATCGTCCCGTGCCCAGGGTCATTCTTCACTCATATTTTAGGCAGAGTCTATGATGGACGTGCAGAAATCTTCAGCTACAAATGTGTGATTTCAATAATTGTACAAGTAGCAGCATAAAGCCAACTACAGAGTCGAAGGTGGTTGCGTTATCTGATAGCTCGTGATCTTAATGAATCACACATTTGCAGCTAACAATTTCCGCACGTCCAGCATAGACTCTGCCTTAAAATATGAGTGAAGAATGACCCTGGGCACGGGATGAATCCTGGATAGCTCAGTGGTAAGAGCATTGGCATACTAAGCAAAAGGACCCGGGTTCAATTCCAGTGTCTAGGTGTCATTTTTCAATTTTCAGAATATGATATCCAGATGCTAGTGAATTCTCACTAAAACAAATATAATAGCTTCGGCTATTTGATTCTTAAATATTACCTGGTAATGTTTGTACTTTTTAACACAACAAAAATAGTTTTATTATTTCAAGATAGAGGAAGTTTTTGAAAGCAGGACTATTTTATGACATCGACAGCCATGGTCAAAACTATAAAATAAAAGTCACTATTCCTGCTTTCTTCAATTCATTCAATTCAATTAACCTCAATTTTTTAATTCTTGATTTCTCTAACATTTAAGATTTCATTCCTTTTCCATGGATCCAACTTCATATTCAAAATGTTATTTATTTATATATCATACTGTATCGTTATGTAATTTAAAAAACCCTAAGAGTGTGGGTAGTAATTATTTTTTAAAAAAGGTCATGTTTGATTTGTGTGAGATCATTAGGATGCAAAGCTCATGTTGAGTACATTTGCAATTTGCTGTTACTAAAGTGAAACGGCAAATAACTATTAATGCTCACGATGAAAACTTAACAAATTCAGAACATTGCCATTTCGTTTGAATACCAAAAAGTTTCATTCACTTGTATTTTAGAGCTAAGAATCGAGGTATCAAAAATTTGCGATTAAAGATTGATTTTTGATCCTTTTCAATACCAGTAATAATTGAGGGTATCGCAGAATCAAATTTGACATATTAATAACAATTATTCAACTTCTTTACATACAGTCATCATAGGTACAATAATTTAAAATTTATTTTCTTTACAAACAGGATTCAAACATATAAACTAAGGTGCAATGGAACTTTATCAATGTCTCTTCATTCTCCTTTCCATTTTCCTTTGTTTCTTCTCGTCAACTTCTGGTTGTGCTTGCTGTTTCTGGAAGAACCACGGACCCAGGATATTGCTCCACAGCAACCAAAACCCGCGAATCGGAGCCTGAAAACAATTAAAATACATTGCTGTTTCATAGGAATGAGTCTAATCCGAAATTTCTAAGGCATCACTCTCATGTTAGACTGGCCTAATTTTTCGCACGTTTCAAGCTTCTCTTTACTATTTAAAATGTGACATTCCCCTAGTAAGCATTTGAAGTTATCTTTCACAAAATATTATATTTTTTAATTAATTTTGATTTAGTTCAGATTTGTTTACTATTATTATTTGCCATCAAAAAAAGAAATCATAACATTTTTTTTGCTTTAATATAAATTTGTATTCAAATAAGTGATACATTAATTGTCTGGGATTTGGTTGTTAGGATTTGCCTCACATTATTTTGGGGTGAGCCGATAGTAAGCATAAGCATTATCATCCTCAAATGTTTCCAGCCCGTGGCCGGGTCAGTTTAGTAAAATTCCTCCATCTTCCTCTTTACTTTCCCTACACTCTTCCAGTATCCTCCTCTAACTTGCACAAGTACTGTTCTATGCTCCGACTCTTTCTTGACCTCCCTTGCGGGTATTTTCCTACATGCTTCATCTCAATCTTTCTCTTTGGTATTCTCTCCTTTCCCACACCTACTTATTACTATTCTTTTCAAATAATTAATGTAATCACATGGCCTAAATTGTGAGGTGTGTTTGTATAATATTGTGCGTTTTGAATTGTGAATCAAAACAAGTATTGCGCGGTGTTATGCTTAGCTAGTAAACAAATAGAACAGAGGCGCTGACCACATAAACAGTGTCAGCATTCCAGAGGGGGAAACCATGCCAGGCAGCAGAATAAAGAGTGGGGTGTCCAGTTATCGAGACTGACTATTCACCATCGAGTCTAAGGGGGTCATTCTGCCCCTTTTGGGGGTTAAACGGCTTAGGACGCCGGCAAATCAGTACTCGTATTTGAGGACTACTGCCCAAGCCCAGGGTGCCGGGGTTCGGAGACCGTGTAGGGTCACCTAAAAACCAGACAGGCTATTGGTTATTCCTTGCAATAATTTGTTCTGTCCATAAGCTTCCAAGTTCTTTTATATTTTCCCTATCACTCTCAACATCACATTTGTAAAATATATAGTAGTACTAATAAAAATCATAAAATACAAGACGAACCCACACAATTATATATCCCCTCACCCCTCCTATCCACGGCCATAACACATCCTGACAAGATTTAATCCTACAAACACGCAACGCGAATGGAAGAGGGACAGGTGGTGACAGTATGCACATAAGATAAACAGACACTAAGAAGTAATGAACATTGTTTTAATTATATAAATATTCCAGAATATTAGAGAAAATTTCAAATTCAAGACTCAAATCCTTTAAAAAAAATGTTTTAAATTGTTCAAGTGAAATTTGTTTTAGAGCTATAGCACTGCTTATTTGAGTTTGGAAACCAATTATAAATATAGAATTAACTTAACAACCAGACCCTCGACCAGTAATTTAACACTTAACTGAATGTATAAATGTTATAATAAATGGATTAAAAGAAAGGATGTTAACATTTTGTTACTATTATTATATTTATATTTCCTCTTATCATAATTCTTTCTAAGATTTGTATTCGATATTCGACCCAACTCTAATTAGTACCACCACTCGCTACAAGAGCATTACAGCAATGACAAAAGATAGAGAGTTGCCTGTATTCACCTGCAGTAGGAATATTACATCTAAACAAACATGTCTTCTCTGCTTCTAATAGATGTGTTTTAAGTGCGCTAAGAAATAGTTTACAAAACAAACAACACACATTTCTATATTAAAAAAAAACACTCACCAGTAACCAAAGAAACCAAAAGTAGTTAGAGAAGAGTGATAAGAGTTGACAGCCAGTTGTCAAGATGATAAGGTCTTTCACATGCCTGGAAAACACACATATTTTTAAAAATTGAAAATTCTTGTACCAAAGTTTGTGGTGTGGCATTATAATATCAATGCAAAATACTTAGAAACCTCTAAAACTGTTAAACAAACTGCAAATATTATTGAAATAAAACTCATCACAATTAAGTGGGTTACCTTACATATTTGAGTCAAGTTACTTTATTGAGTTGATATTATTCTCTAAAACAATCATGTCCAACCTTACCCAAATGAGAGCACTGCATAAGTCTTTGGGGAGCCGGCTGAGGGCTGTGCATGATATGTATTGTATCCAATGCAAAATATATTGGTAACTTATAAAGGCACAAACAAATAATTATTTATTTTAAACACATACATGCACATACAAACACACACACACATACACAAACATATGTAAATACATGCACACATATATATATGTTGGTATAGCAATTTAACATTTATTTATTATTAATACTGGTACATTTTTATGAATATGTTGGTAGTTCTGTTTATAGTATGTTCTTGCCTGATATGTATTAAGTTTTTTAGTTCATATTAATATCTCGTTTAATAAACTGCTTTTCAATTGGGTTATGTTTGATGTTCATAGAGTAAACGTTATAAAACCTGTGGTGGCACGTTTTCAATATACAGACAAGTAACATTCCACTTAAGATTTTGTAACGTTTATAAAACTTAAAGAAATCAGTGCCCCTTTACATAAATCTTATTTGTTTAAGTCTTTCAATGTAATCTGGTGGGATGCAAAAAACAAACTTGAGGGGACGCAAGAAGACAGAGGGCCAGGGTTGGGCACGTATGTAATAAAATAACTTTTAAATTCCTAATAAAGTATAAAGTTGACCCCACTCTGAATCACTAGTGGTTGTGGTATCGATGATAGCTAATAGTAGCCAATGATTGCCACACACCCATCATAGACTCTGCTAAACTTTTAGTAAAGCGTTATCATGAGCACAGGACAATTCCTAGTTAGCTCAACGGTAGAGAATTGATATGCTTAGCCAAATTTCCCCGGTTCGATTCCTGTGTACAAGTGTCATTTTCCTATTTTTTTGCGAATCTGATTGGGCTTACTTTATGAGGCTACCCACATCCATAACCTAAAGATAATTTCAAACTTTTATTATAATGTAAGAAGGATTACATACTTACTCTGCAATTCCCCCTTCCATGTTAAGATCCACCCCAGAGTCAAGAATCTGCCCTGAATCATTGTAAGTTGGTTTGGCCATATACGCCATAAACTGATAACTGCTTATGTAAGCGGCAGCAGAGAACAGGCCCATTACCTTGACAAAAATAAATAAAAATAATGACTGTAGAGGTGAATTCCACTAACTACAAATAACACAAATTCATTTGATTAAATTGCTCAAATATACAATTAATTTTTTATTTGTGATTAAGATTTCTTTTAATGCATTATTTGAATACTGTGAAATTATTTTTTTTACCATAAGAAACTTTGAGATAAATTATTTTATTATAATATAAGTCCTTAATATTTTTGTGACAAAAGTTCAAAATTATTTACTTGTACATATACAAACATTTATTTACAATAAACTTTTTTAGTCTTATTAATGTTGCTAGTACTGCCGATCAAAATAACCCGTATTGGTGAGGCAAGGACCAAGTAATCAATCTTTTCTTGTCTGGTTTGCCAGTAAAAGAAAGGTTGAGGTTTGAATCCTGGCTTTTTTAATGTTGAAACTTCTGGAAGGTCACTTGAAAATTACTTCTGATTAAATCAAATTATTTCCCACTTGTTGCAGCAGATTTCATATTTATGGTTTTTATATTTTTGTTTGAGAAGAAATACTGTTTGAATTAGTGCAGAAACGGCTGCTGCAGCACACTTTTAACCTCCTAAAACCAATGGGAGTCTCTTGAGGGGGCTGCCTAGGTAGCTAAGATATTGCCAATCAGCTACTGCGCTTAGGTTAAATATTGACAAAACCTTTTACAGCACAGGAGTTTGGTGTTTACGGGAATAAACACAAAACTATTTGCTATGACCCTACACATAATTATGCAGGGTACTTCAAGAGGAATAATAAATATTTTGGGAAGTTCTAGTATAGATTATTCTGAGGAAAAATGTGTATATAGGCCTAAACATGTGTTCAATTCTCAATACACCTGCACCATTCCACAGCATTTATTATTTATTAATGTATTCCATCATGAAATGAGTTATTCAAATAATTAAAACAAAACCTAGGCTCACCTGCAAATAATCATTGGTAAAATGTGGGTTTCCCCTTTCACAGTGAGGACTTAACGGCCGATGGCTGAATTTTGTGTTTGTTCTAGATTTAAGTTAGTTTATAAGTCAAGGGCAGATATAATCGGTCAGTTTAGAAAGTGCACATTAATACCCCAATGCTCACTGTTTATATTGTGCATGATGGTTTATGTTATGTAAATTACAAAACTAAAATAAGCTTTATAAAAATGACAATATTATAACCTATTTATATATAAATTAATGATTCAGTAGCTTGATAAAAATTTAAGGGGATTTAAAGGGACCCATACACCTTAAGAATTCCTCAAATCTTGGAAATTTCATCTAATGACTTACTCCTGTTTACTAATGATTTACAAACTTTTTAACAAAAAGGGGGGACAAAGAAATTTCCAGGACGAACAACACAATTCCAGGATAAGATTGGAAAAATGAGAAATTCCATAGCATTTCCAGGCCTGGAAGAAATTTTCTAAAATTCTAAGTTTTCCATGACGAGTAGAAACGCTGCAAACACTAATTTAGATAATAGTTAGGTAGGCCCATATAAAACCAGACTACAAAATAATTTATGATTCTAGGACGAAACCTAAGAATTGTACCGTTTAGGCCAATTTTTTCTTCTAATAAACCTGGAATCATAAAATTTATATCTTATATCAGCACTACACTCATAAAAATTTATATTACAGAGCCAATAAATGCGCAATCATCTTCTACAGTGAACCCACTTTGCTCTTTTTCATAACAGACAAAAACTTCTTGTAGATAGATGGCTAACTTTACTTTTCTTATCCAAACACATTTTTGCACATCAACTAAAGATTTAATATCCAGCAAACTCACACATCCCTCCATTATATCTGAATTGAAAATGTGGTACAGATCTGAGCAAACACATCCACTGGCCCACAAATAATAAAATAAAGTGATAGGCCTTAGTAGATTTAAGGCTAAATAATCTAAAAATATATTATTAGGATTCTTTCCAACATAGCTTAACCTAACGTTAACTACTGTAGGGCCTAACTACTCTGGTAACTTTATCTAGCCTTAAGACTGGTCCAGTCACTAATAAATTAGAATCTTAATTAATATTCACAAAATAAACAATTTGATTGTGGTAGTAAGATTATGTCATTTTGTAAAGGATATAATGGGTCAAGTCACTTGTTCTAGTGTGTTTATCTTTGGACTTTGGTTTATTTTGAGATATCTAAATGTTGTAAAAATAAAATAATTTTAAATAAATATATAATTATAGTAGCCAATAATTGGATTTGTTGTTTCTTTGGGAGTATGGTGATAGTTTACATGCACCACTGTTTCCAGTCTGTGGTTTCGGTCAGTTTTTTTTTTATTCAAGCCATATATTTTTCCGCTACCGGCTGGCTAGGTCTGTCGTAGTGTCATATAACTTATAATCTAACTTAAAACTAGAACAGGCACAACATACAGTCATCGGGCATTAAGAGCCCAATGTGAAAGGTTAAACTTACATTTCACCAATGTTAAATTTTTCGGCCATGCCGGGACCCTTAGCTCAGTAGACAGACATGCTGCCGATGGAGCTAAGGTGTCTGATCCCTAGTGAGAGTATTAAAATTTGAATGATTTGCTATTAAATTTTTAATGATTTGCTATCTTAAGTAAAATACAGGTTCTTAAGACATCATTGTCAATAATTCTACTTGATTACTTACAATAGTTTGCCAACTAAATGAGTCCGATATAACACACATAACTATTAAATAAATCCCATTTGCTATAAAAACCATGTTGCGATAAAAGTTAAGGGTAGCAACATTCTCATCCAATATTTGCTTTTGACCCTTGGTTCCTTGTTTTCCTTTTTGCGGCTGAAACAGAAACAAAAAACATGTTTTTTAAACAGGATCTTGTGCATAAGGTTGGACTAACATAAGATCTGACAACTTCTATTACTTGTCTTTTTTAAAAATCAGTGTGCTTTCTGATTTAACAGTTAATATAATGGCTATATTATAAACTAACATTTATGAGGATAAATAATGCTTATGTTATGCAGCTACATTATTATGTTTAAAAACATTACCTGCACTCCCTTTTTCTTTTCTTTGTTTGCACTCTATAATTTTTCTCCCCTTATTTTTCCAAAAAAGTATTTTTTGTGCCCATTCATTTTAGCACCTTCTAACAGATTATAATGTTTTTGTAAAAAGCAAAGGATCATTAAAACTTTAATAATCAAATAAAAAAATTACAATGCATTCACAAAAGTAGAGTTTGTACTAAATATGACCACCCTTGCATAGTTAGTATTGAATTGCAAAATCTCACTTTTTTTTGCAAAATGTCATATAATTTTGTCACATCCAAGATTCAAATTAGACTCTCAAATATGTTTGGTCAATTCCAAACTCAATGGCTCTAAATTTCAAGCACGGTCAAGCGCTGCAATTATAATAAGACCACAGAAGACCACTAATTTAAAAAATTATATTAGCCTATTTAAGTCTACTATTGTTGGTGAAGGTTAGGCTAAAACAATCTAATTTAAGGAAGAGTAAAAGGAAAGGAATTAAAAAAATTCGTCAATCAATATCTATCCGGTGAAATTAAAAAAGATTAAAGAAAGGACCTTAGTAATTAAACTTAAACCTGTGATTAGCTACATAATATCAAATAAAAGACGAGACAATTCGAAAGTTTGTGCCACTTACTGCCATTTCTACACAGCTGGGATAGATGTAAACCCCACCTTAACAGTAAAAATTGTTTAACACCACTGTTTACAGATGTAAAATATAAACCTTAAAACTCCATTACTGAACCCATAGATATTTATGTAAAAAATTCGACAAATAACATTATTTACAAGAGAATTAATAGCAGAAGACACTTTACAAAACTCCACGCTGTTCTGCTGACTTAGGCAAGGTTGCCAACAACCTACTCTCTAGATCAGAAAGTTAAAATAGTCTAAAATTAAAAAACAAGAGTCATTGAAGGGCATTGATTTTCGAAATATAGGTTAAACACCATTGTGTAGCAGAAAATGAAACCTTCGGGTATTATCTTCTCTCTTACACAAACCCCAGCAAAGTGAGAATTTTACATCGTTTGATAATTTGTATGAATATATATATATAATACAACAATGTATGATTGATTAAATGAAATAAATGTGTTACTAAAAGGTTTGAATAGTGAAATTAAGTTCGACACTTATGATGTAAAATAAAAATTAAAAAATTGAGACCGTGGGAGGAAATAAATAATAAATCTTGAGACATCCAGATTTTAAAACATTTTATTAGAAAGACTTAACATTTAACAAAACTATATTACTATCTTCAACACCTGACTCACATTGGATGCTCAAGTAGACATTGAAGATCTGCCTTCAGGGTACTGTTACCATAAATAAAACACCTCAAATAGCTTCTATATAGGTTTGATATCAATAATTTTCCTTGCCTTCAGCAGTTGTGTTAATATAAAAACACTTTAGAAAGCTTCTAGAGGTGATTAAATATATAGATTTTTCCTAGCCTCCAGCATATTTAGAATTTCTCCTAGTCGTTTGCAGTTATGGGGCTTGGTTACCATAAAAAAAATACACTTGAGATAACTTCTAGAGTTGTTTAAATATATAGATTTTTAAAGCCCCCTGCAGTTACGGAAATATGTTGCCATAAAAGACATTTCAGATAGCTTCTAGAACTGTTTATAATTTATAATTTGTTCTAGCCTGCAGCAATTGGGGCCCACTCACCCACCTGCCAAACCAGCACTGAAATTGCTGGCTGGCTACGACTTTATCAACTAACTTGAATAGTGACCCTACGGTAATAACAATGTAAACATATCTTATTACTTTGTTTTATTTTTGGTTATATTGATATTCCTTTTACAAAACTGGTTAGGCTTAATATACAGTACGTAAAATACAAAACTAAAAAATAAGCCCAGAGATTATTGTAAAGATCACAAAATAATTCTTTGGTTAAGTGACACAAATAAAAACCATTAGGCTAGATTTCAGCCAGGTATGTACAATGCATTTAAAACAAAGACTTTTTCGGATTTTTTCATGCTGAAATATTTCTATGATCATTGAAAATTGCATTTTATTAGTAATGTCTCTTTCACAACACATCCGAATCGGACAGTTAAGTTTTTTATTTCCCAGAAGTGACCTTCTTTTAATGTTTTTCACACGGTTGAAAACAGAAAACGCTCTCTATGATGTGCAATTTGTTTCTGACAAGGAAAGAAACATTCTCAATGCAACTTCAAGGTTCGAGAATGTACTCTGGAGGTTAATCACTTTTATATAAGAGTATAGTTCTGGTATGGTTTCAAGCTTACCAGTCCAAAATAGGTCTTGCAGTGAAGATACTCATTCGCAAAACTATCATCAATATCTTCTGGATAACCATTGACCAGTTTGTTTGTTTGTTTGCCTCAATCTCCTTACCTTTGTTTGCTGCTCCTTCAGGTAATGCCAACAGTGACCAAATATTAAAACGTTTTGTCGATGTTTCATAAGCCCCTTTCCTTCTTTCTAAGTTAGCATTAGATGAATCAATAATTTTGATGAACACGTATGTTTTTAAACGTTGTCTATCATCAATGGTTACTTCTATTCCATAGTGTTCATCACAAACCCTTAACGTTTACGCTTCCTTTGGTAGTTTCGTGTTTCCCAACCACTAAGTTTCAATGTTAATTCCTCAAACTATTCAAACCCATCTTTTTTTCCTGCAAACAGAATTGAACATTCTGAATTGCTTTGGTTGCTTTGAACAAATGAAGAGTTTTCTCCTGGAGGATTCTGTTGGTTCTGTCAATCCTTCCCTTATGTAATTCCAAAACAGAGACAGAAGAGAATTTTTATATTTCTTTATGTTTTTCTTTAGTCCTAACTCTCCAAACGGGTAGTGGGATTTTGCATCGAGTCTTGTGACAACTGTTTCAGAGCCTTTTCTATGTCTTCAAAACTGAGCACTAAAGTTTTGACTGCATCATCTCTGGCTAATCAGTGAGTTTCTGACAAACTTGTTATTTCAAGGATGGTCTTCAAAACAGCCCATCTATAAGTAGATACCGAAAAAAATGAATAGAGATTTCGAACAAAAGTAAAATATTGTACAGCCTCAGTAAAGTAATCTGCAGCTGCAGAATCCACAAGATTTAAGGAGTGGGCAGCACAAGAAATATACTATGCCAATTTCTTTTTAATCCTAGCTTGTAGCCCTGAGTAGGCTCCTGCCATGTTTGACGGCAGCACGGTCATTGTTCGTAAATCGCCCCCATGTCAAGAAAGGAGAGTGGATGATATTTAGCTCAATAGTGTTTTACACAACAATAATACTACAGTGACTATACAATGGCCATACCAGATCAACCAAATAGCGACTTATAAATAAACTAGGTACCCCCCAAAATTTGGCACCCTGTACTCAGGCCCAGTTGGCCCGTTCATAAATCCAACTTTGTTCACAACACATGAAAAAAAAAATTGAAATTATAAATGTTTGCTTAAGACATCATTTTTGGTATAATAAATTGAGGTGTTTGTCATTTTGAGCATAGTAAATAGCTACTGCCACGGTATTTTCCCTTTTGACCAATAAGAAACCCCGTTTCATTTTTGGTAAATCAACAATAAATAGGAAATATATCAATGTAAATAATATTTTGGAAGTCTGCCATTTCTGCCAGAGCTTGTTTGCTCGTTGTTTAAAGGTACCAGTATGTTAAAAGTGCCTTTTAAAATTAAATGGTCGATTTCTTCAAGTTGGCGAGCCAACATTCCATCATCTTATTTTAAAATTTATTTCATTCTGATTTTAAATTTGAAGAATTACCGTAATTAATTCATGAGACAAGATAAGTTTTCGTTTATAAGTGGGCCTGCTCTATAAGGCTAGATTAAAAAATAATAGGGAAAGTGCATTTCATTGTTCCAACTTTATGTACCGGTATTTCAAAAGTGTCGGATAGGGGATATATATGATAAATCATGTACATATTACTATTTTAGTTTGTGAAAATTTTAATCATTGTTGAATCGTTGTTATCTACTTGATATATTATATGGCTGTATGGTAAAATGCACTACTCTTGAAATAGGCTAGACCACCGATGACAGTGAGTTTGAGGTTAAATCTCGGTTGGGTGTGAGGGTGGTTTTTCTTAATTGGCTTTCCACTTTACCTTTACGCAAATGTGGGTACATTTCCTATAAATATAACCTTCCAAATCCTTATAACCATTAGCGTAATTAATACATACACAAGCATATAACCCGAACGGGTAGCAAGAAGATATGGACAAAATTGTTATTCAATTCAAGAGATTTCTTTACTGCTATCTGTGAATGTGAGGAATTCCAGGCCTCCACCGTGGTTCGTTAAACTGTAGGTCCTCCATTTCATCTCACAATCACCCTACCATTACACATTAGCGTAAGTGCGTATAACCCGAACGGGTAGTAAGACGCGGTGCTAATAATAATAATAATAATAATAATAATAATAATAATAATAATAATAGTTTAACCCCTTTACATCAGCCATTATACGTATAATTTTTGCTAATGCCACTTACAGTAGCAGCAGCCATATTTATAGACAGTTTTAGTTGTTGCCACGTACCGAAGAAGACTTGGCCTTTATATTATTTGTTCATTACATTAATTTTTTTAGTTCAATTTGCATGAGAACTGTATATAAACTAATTCAAATAAATAAACATAATACTTATATTATCGTCTATCGTTTTTCTTTTTTCCAAAATATAAAATAGCTCTCGTGCACTACAAATGGCAACACTGAACATTATCCATCAGCTGATTTTAATGAATTGAAGTGCGTAATCCGTGCAGAAAAAGTCAATACTCACTACTCAGTACAATACATTAGCATCTAAAGAAATTACTTTATTTTTATTTCGCTTGCTTTACATATATATATAATAATAATAATAATAATAATAATACTGTTTCATTGTTACTAAGAGCTATTACAACTTATATTATTTTTAACATTTCAAAATTATATATCTCTGCATTTTACCGAGCATTTTTGAAGCTATAATGTTGTTTCATAGTATTTAATGGTACAAGGGAGTGACAGGTTAAAATATATTTACATGATGTAAAATAGTTATTATGGCATAGTGCCTCATTGATTTGCCTCTGATTTGAGTAAAGCACAAGACTGATGAAGAATGGAATATGAGTATTCAGTATTTAGAAGAGAAGCAGATGTACACAACAGGTGTTGTGGGGGATGGTTTTGGTGCATTAAGGTAGAGTTAATATATTTTTTAAGAGGCTACAGCTGTACTTGTATTTTCACTAAGATGAGGAAGAAAATAGGAAATATTATTTACACCTAACTACGTTACACAGAATATAAATATCCTTAAAAAAAAGGCTGAAATTGACCTTTAGTGAAGATAGAGTTTTAAAATATGTGAACTTGTTGAAAAAACTCTTAGGCCTATATTACAGAGAAAATGCTACTTTATCAACAAATTTCATTATCTGCATCGATGGTTACATGGTCTAATGTGTCATCTTCATTTGATGCTGTATTGCTAGTGATCGTGAGATGGTTTCAAAACCTGTTCTAGTCCACTAAGGGTTTTACTTGATTGTTTTTTCCCTCTAAGCAAATCCAAGTACACTTCCAATAACTTCATACTTCTTAATCCCCAGTACATTAGCCTAATTAGTATAGGTAGGTTTATACAACCCAACTAAGTTAGTTTGTAATTATTACAGTATAGTAAAACTAAGTACAAGCTAAGTCACAGGATTTTTCTTGATTATGCAATGCAACATTTCCTGGAAAGCATCAATATGAAGACAGACATACATTTCCATCCATATAAACCCATCTAACTGTTCGAAAACAAGTCTAATCTAAATACTATTTCAGATTTTTTTGTAAAAACCTTTCAATTTAGCATCGTCTATTTATAAAACTACTTGGAAGCAATTTTGATCACATTTATTAACCTCACAAAGTAATATAAGTTTAGACCTATTTAAATAGCACCGTAGATATTTTGGTTCACAGTAGCCTAATTGATATTTTAGTGACATTCATTAGTACAGATTTACTATAAGTTATCCTGGAACTAAACCTTCCATTGAGTAAATAAATAATTTTTTCTATTAATTTGAAAATGGTAATTTTCTTAAAATAGTTTTCAATATAAAATTACATGCTTGGAAATACAAATAATGACATGTTCATGAATACAAATAATGTTCATGTCACTGCAGTATTTTAGGGCAAGTTATTTTAGAATTTAGTTGTTGTTGCCACATGAAGGTTAGACTTTGTTAGTGTGAGATATTATATAAAAAAATAAACAGAAGTGTTACACCAATGCACTGGTAGGCTTATAGTTTTACGGTACAGGTTGAAACTCTTTAGTCCGGCACCCTTGGGACCCGACAATTACCAGATCACATAATTTGACTCCTAAGAACCCTCTACCCCTTATTCCTATCACCTAGGCTTGCTCTATTACTTTACATACCACTACTTATTGCCATGTCATTAAAGGCATAGTAAATCTTAAAACAGGAAATAATACACCCCCTTTGACAACTCTTGGAAGACATAATTAAGGGCTGAAATACTGCCAGAATACCAGACAAAACAAGAATGTATTTATGTAACCATAACACTTGGCGGCAGATGTAAACTACTGGCGCCTTTGTACTTCTCATAGCATCATCATGGTGGCCGCCCCTCAAAACTAATGGCAGCATTCAAAACGTGCCGGACCACAAACTGCCCCAGGGCTAAAGAGTTTTAAACTCTATTCATGTTAGTACCTACAGTAGCCCTATGACTTATTTGGTGCTGACTGACAGCTGATGGCTTTGAAAAGCTACCAGACCAAATTATGTATCCTTATGCCGAACCATATGATCTGCAAAAACATGTGTTTAGCAGTTGTCACTTCTGACGGTCAAAATTTAGGTATATACCTAAATGTTGACCGTCAGAAGTCAGCTGTGAACTGTCAGTCAGCACCAAAGAAGCCACGGAGCTACTGTATTTAAAAATAAATATTGTTTTTCCCCTTCTAGGATATCTGTGGTGTTATCTGTGCCATCTTGACATGGCTACTAATATTGTACGCTGAATTTGTGGTCATGGTGGTGATGCTGCTTCCTTGTCCATATCCTGTTTACAGTGCTGTGAATATGATCATCTTCCAAACATTCGCATTCCTTGCTTTTGCATCACATCTAAGAGCCATGTTCACAGATCCAGTAAGTAAACTATCTTATCACTCATCTATGATGGGAGAGTGGATAAGTGACAACTAGCAGAAGGTTATTTATTGTAAACATGGGCTGGAAGTATTATTAAAATAGATTTTTTTGGTAGTAAACCATTAACATTACTAAAAAAATGAAAATTATTTCTGAATAGGTTGACATTTGTTATTTTCAGCCAATGTTTACAATAAATAACCTTTTGCTAGCTGTCACTTACCAACACTCCCACCGCAAATGAGCTAAAATTAAAAATATAATATTTTCTATAATAAATTTGTTTGCAAAAAAACATATTTTGGTGTGAATTGTATCTTTAAGGCTAGTGTCAGATGGGGCCACCCGGGTTGCGTGACACAGTGGGTAAGAACATTTTAATTGCTCCTGTCACACAGAGGGGTGCCACCTACCAAGTCGCGCATGAGAGTTGACCTTACAGGTGGTGCCACTTTGTCAACCTGTTGTTTTTCATTCAGTTTATCACAAGACACCACGAGAAACAGCCATTTTGCAATGGAGGTTGACATCCAAGCCATCATTTAGGAAATTCAACAGCGTCCAGCAATATGGGATGTTTCTTTATACAATTATCATAAATGTGGATCACACCACCCGGGTTGTGAGCAAGTGACAACAAAAGGAAGTGGGACCTCCCAGGTGGTCCCATCTGACACCAGCCATAAATACTACTATATCTAAAAAAAGTATGAGTCAATCATATTACATATCCAATGTAGGCCTGGTTAGGAACATATTTGGTAAAGATTGGTTATCATTAAACTACCCTTAAGTATGTTCCCCTCATAAAATAAAATATATTAAATGATTTTCAAATTTACTAATTTTAAATAGATGTGATTTATGCTCAACGACTTTGGAACTTAGCCCTCCATATAAGATGTGAACCTACCGTAACATAAATATTTAATGTCATGGCAAGCCAATAGATGGAGTGCCTGACTCAAACGTGGATTACCAACATTCAATCTTGAACAGTTACACAGGTATTCTAAAGATTTTGGTTTTGGTGAATTAGGCTTATACAAGTTGATTTGTACTCATAACATTATCATGTATTAATTTTAAAATTAGAACTGGCACCAAATATAGTACATAATAATATTTTATCTACTAACGGTCCCTGTACCCATTGAATTGATTTCAGGGAGCAGTACCAAAAGGAAACGCGACGAAAGAAATGATCCAGCAAATGGGATTCCGAGAAGGACAGGTGATATTCAAGTGCCCAAAATGTTGTAGTATCAAACCAGAGCGAGCACATCATTGTTCTGTTTGCCAAAGGTATTTTTATAGTATTTATCTTTAAAATAAATGATACAACAGTTATTATACTTTCTCATAATGTATATTAGAATAAAATCAGGAGTTATTTATTATGTAAAATATTTTAGATATCTATTTTTGAAAAATTTTGAATTTTCAAAAAATTATTATTTGCACACTAGCGTACTTTTTATTTTAGATCTATATCCAAACTCACGATTTCATCATATACAATTTAAATATCAAATGTAAGATAAATCCATCAATTTGTCTCGGCTGTATCCGTAGGTAGGCTACATACATAATTTTAAGACCTGCGTTTTTAAATTTTTGGGCACAAAATGTCAACATTCATCCAAATATTGAGTTTTAAAATTTTCATGCTAACAATACTTTCTTTGTATGACAAATAAAAAATACATTACTAAAAAAACACTTTTTTTTAAGTAGTCTTACTTACAAATACAAAAATTACAAATTTCACTTGAATCTGTTGTGATCAATTTAAAATTCATATTCTTCACAAGCTGGCCAAACAGACATGGCGGAGTTAAGAGTTAATTTAATTTAGCATTTTAAATCAATTTTATTGCTATATCTATACATCTATAACATATAATATTGTTTATATTTATTGCTATTTTAAATGTACTTAGACATGTGAGACTGGGCAATTTAATTTTCTTTTCTAAGTTATTTTCTATTTGTAGGTGTATCAGAAAAATGGACCACCACTGCCCATGGGTGAACAATTGTGTAGGGGAAAACAACCAAAAATATTTTGTATTATTTACTGTGAGTATACTTTTAAATTTTATTGCACGCTAGCCATATCTTCCAATGTTCTGTTGTATGTCATGTTTGTATAAACATCTTTTGAATGAAGTTCTTGGTAGTTCTAAATAGTCTACAAGTCTCAAATGGATTACGGCATGTAATACACGGAATGTAATTGCGGCACTGTCCACATATAGGAGACCATATTTCAATTAGTTTAAAATAGTTTAAAAAAATGACACCTGGACACGGGAATTGAACCTGAGGCCTTTGGCTTAGCGCGTCACGGCTCTTCCACTGAGCTATCTATAATTTTTCCCGTGCTCAGGGCTATTCTTTATTTGTAGTTTAAGGCTGAGTCTGTGATGACCATGTAGAATTGTCGGCTACACAACATGAGTGAATAATAGTATTACGGGTTATTAAATACCACAGCCATCTGCGACTCTGGAGGGCAGTTATGCTGCCAAGTATACAATACAAGATTCTAATTTTAAAGTGAAATTTCAATAAATATCTATCTACACATGGGCTGCAGATCATAGTAATTACGGCACTGTCTGTGTGGATAGGTACCTAAATAATGAAGCTAGTCTGACACCTAAGCCTAGTTAATAGCAAGTCTGCCTATTGATCTAGGAATCCTAGGTCCTAATCCCTGCATGGCCAAGAAATTTATCATTGGTGAAATATGCATTTCCCCTTTGCAATTATGATTTTCGTGTTGTCTCTCTTCTGGATTTAAACTAGTTAATAAGGGGTCATCCATAAATAATGTTCCAAGGCTTTTTTTCTTGCCTTTTTTGATTCCAGATATAGCTGCATCGTATATGTAAATTTGAAAAATGACACCCAGGCATGAGTTTTGTGCTCAGATGTCTTTTTCCAAATTCAAGGAAGTGTAGTTTAGCCTTCCTGCGCTACAATGATGTAGCAGCTCTCAATTTTGGCAAGTGATGTCATTTTTAACAAAAGATGCCAGTTTTGACTGATGTCAATTTTGACATCCCTTGCTCTCAATGATGGGCATGTGTACTTAATGTCATGCTCATAGCTTAGTCTGTTTTTGGGAAGGTCATTGTTCAAAACTTGGCCGAGTGTACTTGGGGTTGTTTTTTTTTTGACTAAATTGTTTCTCACTCTTGTTCCACACAAATGTGGGAACATTTCTTCTAAATTCGACTTGTTCCTTATCCTTTACCCACCACCAAAATTTAAATGCTCTAGTCCTTAAAGACATGGTGTATTTTTCTTTATAAGAAGCTAAATCAGGGCTGCCACACACTTAAGTAGCCAAAAATCAAAAAAGTAATGAAATATTTCTTACATAAAATGTTAAACGTATTAAAAATATTGTGTTAAGGGGTCATCCATAAAACAGGTAGTGCTATTGATAGGTGGTAAGGGGGAGCTACAAGGAGTTACTAGGGGGGCTGGAAGATTGGGGGGAGGGGAGGGTAAGTGTAGGCTTACATCTAAGTGTTAAATATAATGCAGATCTTATACTTACATTCTTATGTTGAAAAATTCATTTAAATTGTGTTCTGAGTAAAAATAAATCTTGAGCCCCTCTTCTTGAGTCATAAAAATCTCTCTATGAAATAATGACATAAGAAAGGTAATGAAAAGCATTGCATAGCTTATGGATAACCCCTAATTATACTTTTTACAATGTTGGCTATTCTTTGAATTGAGAAATAACACCTGTATACAGGAATAGGCCCCTGGTACCTTTGGCTTAGTATACCAATGCTTCAACCCCTGAGATATCCAGGAGTCGTCCCGTGCCCAGGGTCATTCTTCACTCATATTTAAATGCAGAATCTGTGATGGACGTACAAAAATTGTCGGCGATATGTGAGTGATGAATTAAGATCAGTATCTATCAGATAACGCAACCCCCTTTGATTCGGAGGGGATTCATGCTGCCAATTGTGCAATGACAATTGTACAAATGTGTTTATCATGAAGAATTAAATATTCAAACTATTATATTTGTTTGGTTACGGATATAGCCGCATCTAAATATCATCTTCATTAAATTGAAAAATAACGCCTGGATAGCTAAGTGGCTAGAGGATTGGCATACTAAGCCAAAGCTCCTGGGTTTGATTCCCATGTACAGGTGTCACTTTTCACTTTAAAGAATATGATATTATATGCAGCTATAACCGCAGTTAGCAAATATAATATCTTAACTATTAAATCCTAAATGTTAGATATACAATTTTTTTTTTAAATTCTCTAACAGGTTCCTCAATGTGGGGTAAGGTAAATGTAAATGGCCGACTACCTTCTTAATGCAGAATTCAAGTAATAAAAAGGGGTGTCTATGTTTCAGTTCTATATTGCCATGATCTCAATCCACTCCCTCATCCTGTCTGTGAACCAACTCATCATGTGTACCAACCACGAGTGGAAGGACTGCTCTGCCTACTCCCCGCCTGCCACTGTTGTACTTCTGTTGTTCTTGGTGTTTGAAGGCCTGTTGTTCGCCACGTTCACCATGGTTATGCTCGGAACACAGCTACAAGCCATCTGGAATGATGAAACGGTCAGTTTGACTGCTTGTCAACCGTTTGTAACAAAACCAAACATTTGTTATAGATTTGTCTTGAATCCACTTTCTTGAATCCCATTCCTCATTTCACCAACTAATACCACATCTAAATCTTCATTTTAACTATGAATCCTGAATCTTAAATCTAAATCTTCATTTTAACTGTAAATCCTGAATCTTAAATCCAAATCTTCATTTTAACTGTAAATCCTGAATCTTGAATACAAATCTTTATTTTAACTATGAATCCTGAATTTTGAATCCTAATCTTCATTTTAATTATGTATCTTGAATCTGAATCATCATTTTATGAAGTATTCTGAATCTTTAATCCAAACCTTCATTTTACTTATGAATTCTGAATCTTTAACCCAAATATTCATTTTAACTATGAATCTTGAATCTGAATCTTTAACCCAAATTTTCATTTTAACTATGAATCCCGAATCTGAATCTTTAACCCAAATCTTAATTTTAACTATGAATCCCGAATCTGAATCTTTAACCCAAATCTTCATTTTAATTATGAATCCTGAATCTTTAATCTGAGTCTTTAACTGAAGTCTTCATTCTAATTATGAATCCTGAATCTTGAATCTGAATCTTAAACCCAAATCTTCATTTGAACTATGAATCCTGAATCTTAATCCAGAATCTGAATCCTGAATCTGAATCTTCATTTTGCATATGAATCATGCATCTCTAATCTGAATTTTTATTTTACCTATGTATCTTTATTCTGAATCTCTATGTTACCTATGAATCTTAATTTTTATTTTATCTATGAATATTTAATATGAGATTTCATTTTACCTATGACGTACAAATCTTGAATCCAAATCTTAGAAAACATGATAAAAATTAAGTGTTTTAATTTTCTCACATTGGAACAATTATTTCCTTATTAAATTCTGATCTTGTTCAAATAAGGGGTTTGAGTTCTACTTGTTAAGTTTGTTGTGTAATTACATTGTTCTAAAGCACTATAAGTGTCATAATATCATTAATAAACAACACAGGCTAAAAATTTAATATTGTTCAATTATTTTTTCTTTCAAATCTCAACTCTGGCAGTTTTTAATCCTACAATCTTGAATTGCCTTTAGGAATCGGAGGTAGGTCCTTAATTTGTTACAAAGTGTACATCAAAGAGTTTGTTTCCATCGCCATACACATTTATAGCTACAATCTGATTTTCATGGAAAGCCCGTTATTTGATAACTGAAAACTCATATTGCCACAATGGTGGGGAAAAATATTTAAAATATATTTACATTCTTAGCTTGATTAATTAGTACTCTAAAGATAAATCATACAGTACTCCATAAAGACAGATTATTGGAAGTTTTTTATAACTGTTTTAGATGATTTTTATAACAAATAAGATTTTTTTTTCTTGAGCAGTAATTCTCAACAAGGGTTCCGCAAAACACTGGAGTTCCACGAGATTGTGGTCAGGGTTTTGCGAGAATTTTCTTAAGCTTGCTTTTTAATGGTCTGTCCATAATTTTTGGACAATGTGGAAATATGTTTATAAAACTCGTGTGACCGAAGAGATAACTAGAAGAATGTTGGTAATAATGTTAAAAATGAAGTTATTAAGAATATTTGTAAGCCAAGTTCAAGTACCAAAGGACATTTGGTATACTGGTTTACATGTCTAATTTATAATTTACCCTTGTCAAACCTAGTATGTGTCAGCCAGGTAAGAGGAGTTCCCCAAAACTTTACAAAATATTTTAAAGGTACCTCCAAACTAAAAAGGTCACGGTTCTAGAAGGCCAAATTTTTAATAACTTTCAATTTTTGTTGGTATTCGATACCTTAGCTCAGTCGGTAGCGTGCCTGACTACTGAGCTAAGGGTTTTGGGGTTGATTCCCTGCATGGCCGAAAAAATGTATCATTTGTGAAATGTAGATTTACCCTTTCACAGTGAAGAATTCACGGCCGGGGACTGGATGTTATATCTGTTATGGTCTTAAGTTAGGTTATAAGGCACATGAATCTACGACAAACCTAGCCAGCTGGTATTGGAAAATATATGATTTGAATAAACTGACTCGGGCCACAGGCTGGAAACAATAATGGATGTAAGTCGAAAGTGGGCTTCATATAAAAACCAAAGTCTATATGTGTATGTACATTTTAGAGTAAAACTAGTTTTTTTTATAGATTCAAGCATTTAAAAAATACATTTAAGCATTTATTTTTTGGTTGGCTGCATTCTGCTTTTCAATTAGCTCACCTTTTTTATAGCTATAATACATTTTTGAAATTTTGTTGGGTGTATTAATTATTCCAGACTATATAGGACGTTACTTGAATGGTTCCTGATAAGTTATTTGATAAAAACAAATAATTAACTTATAAATAAATAAATAAATAAATATTTAGCACCGCGTCTTACTACCCGTTCGGGTTATACGCTTAACTTATAAAGACATGTATAAAAACATTGTTGAAAACACTATTAATTAATGTAAAGTAGGGATGTGTGACATCCAAATTTTCACTTTGATCCAAACTCTAATAGAAAATATGGAATATTCTCGAAGCCAAATTGAAGTTTGAATATTTTTTTTTTGTTAGTCTTATGTTTGAAAAAATATCATGTAAGTTAGTAATTTGTTGCTATTTATACAACTTTAAGCACCAAAATTACTTGTAAAATATTTTATTGCTCACTTGTTTGTAATTTATTTAATTTTATTTTGATAGACAAAGTTACTATCACAACTACAATTTAAACTATCCTCGGTGATGTAGTTAGCTAACGAGCTAGTTTTTGTTAAGCTAGACTGCCGAGGACAGGGAGATCGAGGTTTGAATCTTGGTTGGATGAACTTGCGGTGGTTTTTCCTAAATGGTTTTCTACTCTCCCGCCACACAAATGTGTGTTCATTTCCTCTAAATTCAATCTTCCCATTTCCTAACCCATCAGCGTAATTAGTACTTAAGTGCAGGGGTTGATTTCTAAAATTGTAGGTAGCGGAATGCACTACCGGCAGTTTTTTTTTATTATTTAAGCTTCAAAATACGTGTTTTTAAGCCAAAATTTTATTCTAAAAACAGAGGAAAATGTTTTAAATCCATCATAATGCAATTGTGTTTTAAAGTTTTTCAATTAAATTTAATGCAAATTCTCACCACATATTTAATTTAATTTTGATTTTTAACTACTAGTTTTACTATACAAACAGGAATGATATGAGCAATTAGAAATCTAAAGTCATAGATTACACAAAACAAATGGTATTAATTTGTACAGATGTATTTTGAATTAAAAATACATAAGCTATTAAATACATAATTAGAAAAAAATGACTGTCCATTTTAGAAGCAACTCCACAGTTCCATGTTTTCATCATATTCAATGCCTCTAGTCTAGACCTTTCCTTACTCTTAGTGTCTATGGCAGATAGTTGTCCTGAAACATGCCACGAGTCAACATACTTGGAGGGATTAAATAAACGAAGAGGGGATCTATTGGTTCTTATAAATAAAAGACCAGAGATGCTTGTTGTCTTAAAAGATGTTCTTATTGCTGTCATAATCAAATTCATCTGGGAGAAACCCCTCTCACATTCACTGGAAGATATAGCAACTGACTTGATTATATTCTTCATTACAAGATGGTCCAGAAATGCCTTTCTATATACATATTTCCGGAAACTCATGATTGTCTTACATTGAGTTTGAACTAGACAGTGAATTTCTTCATTTCATTTTCCCCATAAATTATTTGCACATTTTTGGGCCAATCTTTCATGTCTATTACTTTTATCAAGTTAACAATCTCCAAATCTTGTTCACTCAGCAGTCTCTTCTGAATTGATTGTTTCAATGCTTTGTAGAACTTCTCAGGATCTAAAGGATCATTACTCTCGCATCCTTCTCTTTTATGAAGAGGAAATCCCACAAAATTAAAATTTTGTACTGCCTCTAGGGCTGTGGTATAATAATTACCTGGTACTGATTTTCTACTTTCAAATACAGAGACTCTTAATTTCAATTTTTCGTTTACAAAGCCTAGGCCAACATTTCGATGCTGCAAAGCCTCGCTCAAATAAGTTCCTGTAATGCATTACACATCAAACCATGATCTAAAATGAAATTTGCGTCGGTAAATTTATTTATTAATACATCATCTGGTAAGAGAAGACAAATCTGTGTGTTAGGGAAAATATGTCATTGTAGGCACATAAACTATTGTTCACATATGTAGCTAATTTTCAAATAAAACATCGCACTTATGTATGTAATGGATTTACTAATCACATTGCTCTAAAAATATTATTTTCTGAATTTCGTGTTTGCCTTATTAGAGGTACCGAAATGCCGTTCCGCCACATACCGTCAGAAGTTAAGCAATGCTGAAGTGTATAACACAAATGGATAGTAAATAAATGAACTACAATTTAATTACTTCAGATTTTTACATATGAAAATTGATTTGTCATGTATATAACAACTCATAATGGCAATAAGAGTATTTTCTTTCAATATTTTTATTCATGAAGCTTCTTAATTGTCAAAACTGGAATATTTTTCAGAGTTAAAGTGAAAGTCAAAGCTGATAGTGGTTTTAAAGCTAAGTTGAAGTTTCTAAGCTTCTCACTCTTAATGTAAATCATTTGATCGCTTTTACAGTCACCCATGAGTTTAGATTTTCTAGATTTGTTTGTTTTTTGTGTTTATGTAAGTTATTTATAATCCTTGCTTCACACAAATGTGTATACACTTATTCCAAATTCTACCTTTCTCATCATACCTGCTTCATTGGTTAAATGGTCTAAGGCATCACTCATGTAAGAGACTGGATTTTCGATGATCGGTAGCTCAGGGTTCAATTCCTGGTTAAGTGGCCTTTGAATGATTTTTCATAAATTGGTTTTCACTGCCCCTATGTGCAATTGCAGGTAAATTATATCTAAATCTGACCTTAGCTATGTAATTAGTACATAAGTGTATAACCTAAATGGGTAGCGAGACGAGATACTGAAAAAAAACCTGTTGAAGATCGCAGTGTCATGGAATTAAGACTGTCGTTATTTCTTCAGGGTATCGAGCAACTGAAGAAAGAAGAGGCTCGCTGGGTGAAGAAATCTCGATGGAAGAGTATCCAGGCAGTGTTCGGTCGTTTCTCGTTGGCGTGGTTTTCGCCGTTCACTCGCCCACCACCGAAGACCAAACTTGAGAGCTACTTGTATTCTGTATAAATATTTTTAAATGTTGTGTAGCGACCGAGGCTTCTAACGAGACGAGATGTGAGGTAGGACCAAACCTTTGGGGTTAACATTCGCCCTACCCCATGAGAGTTTCTGTTATTTTCGTATTAATTGGTTTGTTTGTTTTCTCAGGAAAAATTAGTAAAAGTAATTTCACTTCATTATAAATACTTAGCTAGAGGTGTGCAAAGTTTTGATAAATTTGTGCTTTGAATATTCTTAAACTTCACTCTGAAAAATTTTTTTTTACCTTTCTAATCTATATCTATTATTATCATTAGGTTTCGACAGGTCTGTTACTAAGTCCAGATTGATTACCCCATCATGTTTTATCAGAATCTTTCTTTTTTTTAGAGTCTGAAACTTCATCTTCTTTCCTTGTTTAATCTCATCAATAAGTTGCATTCATGGTTTTCCTAGTCCCTTTTTATCTTCCACTTTGCCATTGAAAATAATTGTCTACTTGAATGCATATTTATATTAAGTTTTTCTTACTTTGTGCTTTTATGCACATAACAAATTAATATTCACGAAACAAAAAAATAAGGTAATTAATTTTACATGTTGTGGTAATATTTTTATTTTTCATCCTATGTCAATAAAACATTCTGTAAATTATATTTAATGTCTAATGATATGAAAAAAAAGGTAGCCAACATTTTTCAAAGTGTTATTTGGGTTTAGGAATATTTTGAAGGTTTGATTCAGCTTTCCTTTGAGCTGCATGAAAAGTTGACTTTGCACACCTCTCTTTTCAGTGCCGGATATAAGGGGGGGATCACCCCAGGACCTCCACAAATCTCTACAAGAGAGAAAACACTAATTTTAAATTGTAGATTACTTCTTATTTTGTGGCTACAATAATGTTCTTCCTGAATGAGATAATTATGTAGAAACAAATTGATGGATCTGCCCTTTAAATAAAAAAATAAAAATCCTGCTGACATTTGAAAGATTGACCAGGAATTTCCCCATTGGTCATTTACAAGTTCTCGCGTTAACATTTGTGTGAAATCAAACCGTTGCTTGGGTTTTACCTTTCCTCACACATGCTATGATGTAATTTATATGAGCCTATGGAGCTCCCATACTGTATGCCACCCCAAGGTACCAACATACGTAAATCCGGCACTGTCTAATATAAGTAAATGGAAGCTTATCTAGATCATTGTTCATTAAATTTGATAAGCTTTCCTTTATGAATTAACTTTACAAATAATTATTTTGTGAACTCTGAATACTATTTTTTTTATGAGTTTAGCTGTATGAGCTTCCTATAGTCTTGCACTAAAAATAACGGTGAAAGGGAACACACATGTTAATTTATTGATCCTTATGCTGATTTTCATTTTTAATGCATGTTGTAAATTATACCGATTTGGTCAAACATTGTTTTTTAAACTTTTGCCCAATGACTGTTTATAATATTACCAGTGATTTTGTTACTGCCCACTTAAAACCACTTGCACCTAAGTATTAGTTTAGTGCCTGTTTTAAAATATAGTAACACATTTTAGAATTATTTACAAGCAAAATTTTGACTTATCTTTTATTCACACTAGAGGCTGCTGATTACTTATTAATCAGTGTGAATAGAATAATATCACATCAAACGGCTGATTTTATTATACATTTTTTTTAGCACCACATTTTACTACCCCTTTCGGTTATACCCATATGTACAAATTATGCTACTGTGTTGGCGATCATAATGAGCACACCTACATTAGCGTAAAGAGGAAATATGATAATTACATAAAAAAAATTTACATGTTACTCCAGTTACCACCATCTACCCCCTTTTGGTTGGCGTCTCAACCCTTGCGTAGGCTGCTAGTCCGATCTCGACCAAACGAGGGCAGGCCCGACGTACATGAGATAAACTTTGTGCGCTTATTCTGATTTTTATTGGTATAACCTTGAGTAGAACAATTGTCTAGTAGTTTGTCCTCCAACTAGGAGTGTGCGATGCTTTGAAACTATGACTTGGCTTCAAAGCAAATATCAGCTTTGACTTCGTTTCGGGAAAAATTCAGGCCTCGAGAATTAAGAAGCCTCACCAATAAAATACATTGATAGCTAAAATACTCAATTTATGGTATTTTTTCCATTGTGAAGTATTATATACATTACAATTACAGGGGTGCACCAACTGAGGGGACTTATAGGGGGGGGGGGTGAAGCCCCCGCCCCCAGCTGAAGGCCCTACTCCAGAAAAATAAGAATATTACAAAAATATGAATAGCACTATGTTGTCACTTGATCAATTATATTTTGTTTAATTACATTTTATGTAAAACAAACAATTTTGTGCAGTAATTAGGGCTTTTCAAACGAATTTCTTCTGTTGATTCTTAATCTTACTGCAAATTAGCACTTAAATGAAAAATGGACCTGTGATACCTTAATCATTTTCTAGAAATGATTATATCTTAACTCTTTGTACATAAAGTTTTGAAGTGGGTCGGTAATTAAAACCATTATTTTAGAGCAATTATGTAAATACTTTTGTATCAGGAAGAGGTGAAGGTGAAATTGATATCATCATTTGCCCCCACCCCCACCAATTGCAAATTCTGGGTGTGAAGAAGAATGGGTAAACACAGACCTGTTAACCAGTGGCGTACACATTAACAGAGGGGAGACCGAGGATCCGATTTTGGTACAAATTAACTTAAATATTACCATTTGCATCCTTTGAAATAAAAATTTTCTCAGGGGCTTCCCGCTTTTTATAGGGCATCGCTCACTTTGAATCATATTTACAAATAATACAGTAATTGAAATATATAATGGTGCAATTATGAAAATTATTTTGTTCTAAGTCTCCCTCCCCCAGCTCAATATCCATGGAAAAAACGGAATTAATTAAATTGTAAATTTTGATAGTAACTTGATATATCAGAATAAGACACAGTACTACAAACAACCTGCATAGTAAAATATTCTAGTGCATATAAACAACATGTGTAGTAAAATATTTTTCAAGCATAAAATCATTAAAAAGACAATATTCAATCTTCGATTCGTCTTTGAGATTATTTAATATAGTCAATTTGAGTTTGATTCAAATTGGAAAAGAGGACTTTGCACACCCCTATCTCTCACACATCATGAAATACTACGCACTGACATATGGACCGAACTCTCTTTGTTACTTTCTATTACTAAAGTTTGAATCTTAGCGCATGTAAACCCATGCACAATGCTCACAACCTACTTTGGTGGCCGTATGGTCTAAGGTGAGATCCTCGTAATATACTAGACTGCTGATGATGAGATCATGGTTCAATCCTGGCCTACTGAGGGTGGTTTTTCCTAAATGGTTTCCAACTCTCTTCATTCAAGTGCAGATACATTTCCTCTAAATTCAAACACCCTCATCTCTAACACATTATCATGATTAGGCGTATGGCCCGAATGGGTAGTAAGACGCGGTGCTAAAAAAAAGTTCACCGAGCACACACAGCCTTGCTGGGCTCATGTGAACCATTGCAACGAGGATTGTAGGCTGGGAAGGCGGAAGGGGGGAATGCAAATATTCATACTTCATGAGATCTTCTCCCTCATAAACTGGGTACTCCACCGGTTGATATTTGTACCTTAATTTTCCCATCAGAGGCAATCCTGTCTATAGAATGATTTACACCTCAGCTTATTTTACCACTGGTGCAAATTACTATCTATCTCTGTAACTATAATGAGCTCATTCATTATGTTTGTACCAGTAAATTTTATTTTCATAGAAAGTTAATTTTGTATGCTTAATATTTTTTTGTGTACTTGTTCATTTGCTACAGCATACATGACAAATTGAGCCGTCTTGCCGATGGATGCGTAGCTAGGAAGCAATGGACCTGAGGCAAAACTTTTATGGTGGCCCCACCACCACCATGATTACATGTTCTAGTTGTACACATATGTACTAATTACATTAATGAGTTAGATTAGGGGGGGAAAAGGTTGAATTTAGAGGAAGTGTGCTTCCATTTCCATGGAGGACGAGTAAAAAATTACTTCGGAGAAACCCCCCTCAGTATACCCGAACAGGATTCAAACCAATATCTCCTGGTTATCCGCAGTATAGTCAAACACGAGGGTGATGCTTTAGATCAGGGTTTCTCAAACTTTTTACACTCAGGCCTCACTTGACAAAAAGAATAGTTGTTAAACCTCACTGCCATACATTAAAAAAAAATGCTAAGTTGAAAAACATACAAAAGTAAATTATGCAATTTTGAAATTGATTACAATGATTTCATGAATTTTTATTAAAGTTATAATTACTTTTTATAAAACCCAATTAAAAAATTATTTTATTTTATTGTGATTTTACATTGGATGATGTGAATGCTATTCATGATAAAAATATTAAACTGCATAGAATGTATTATTTTAAAAGTATATTAAATTACTTACCTGTCAGTGAGAATAATGAGATTATTACATCTCAGATGTGGTTCAGGTTTAGTTCTATTTTTGGGAGAGCCAGGCGAAGGCCGTCTACTGTCAGTCGATTTCTGTATTTAGTTTTTATTGCAGTCATTGCTGAGCAACCATATTCCTGTAGAAATATTGATGCAGATTAAATAATTGCTTTTATAGCCTCATTTGCCAAAGCAGGATATTCATTTTGTACAGTGAACCAAAACTTCACGAAGTCGGAGGAACTATACATTTGCTTCAAATATATGTCACAAGTCATGTCTGAAAAGTTTTCTTGTGCTTGCAATGGAAGATGACTAACACTTAAAGAATTTGCTACAAAATAATTGGACCTATGAATCCACACTCAGTTGTTAACACTAATTTCTTTAAATTAATCACTAAATCTTTCGTATAAAGCTGACACATAGTTTACAATAACTTGCTGAACAGGTGATTTATTGTCATTTAGTTTAATTTCTTCTAAAAATCCATTCGACAATGTAAACATTTCCATTCTCAACTCTACTTTTCCACAACAACAAAACCACTTTTTCATGAAACCATTCACTTTATCACTTAACTCCAATACATTTGTATAATGTCCCTCCAGAGAAATATTCAGTAAGTTCAACCTGTCAAAAATAATCACACAAATATACTAATTTCACCAAAAAGTGTTTGTTCTAATGATGCTCTGACAATACAGACTTGCCTTGAAAAAAAGTTCTCACCTCATCACACAGTTCGAATAGCCGTTGAAGCACTCTGACAACCATCTTACTCTCTCCAATTGTATGTTCCTTTTTTGATTCAGTAAGATGTAGCACAATTATTGTGTATGATGCCATTAATGCTTTTGTTGACATATTAGTGTGTTTGGAAATTGTTCTCTTTTGTTGTTGAAGCTCACTTAATTTGTGAAGAAAAAAACTTGTTAACACAATCTGGATGCTTAGAATGTAAATGTAATTTTAATCTACATAGCAGCATACTAACATTTCAAGTAAGTGAAACCCAAATTAATATAAGTCATCATATTGTCTGTTAGCAAGATTATTTTTATTCTTCGAATTTTGCACAACTTTTGTTTGAATTGGGTAAGACCTTTTCAAAAAATGATCCAGTTCGTTTTCAATTAAATAGAAACGACATAATTACTATTTATATGTACTGATTATTACAGTTACGATGTTGAAAACAGAGCAGTCATTGTTATTTAGAGTAGAGGTAAAATGATAGTTAGTAAAAGTGTTGGAAGTGGTGGACTTGAACTCAACAGCCTGTTGCTATTACTATGCCACAGTTTCAACAACATTATAAAAAGAATGTTTCTGTTTAGTAAGTTATATGCGAAGTCCACTTTTTCAATTTGAAGCAGATTTGAACAAATATATGTGAGATAATCCTGAAGCTGAATAGATGGTTGATTATTTTATATACATATGCTTGATTATAAATACATACAAATCTTGTCCACAATTTATTACTCATCTTATTCAATTACAACACATTTTTGATGTGTTCATAAAAACAAAAAATATAAAAATAAATTGAACACACACATGCATTTTTGCAGCCAATATTTTTATCGTAATAATTTAGATTACGAAGAATAATGGCTATTGGTTTGCTATCCTGACCTCACAACACTCTCTATCCACAGAAGTTGACACTATCTTTGCCAACATACATTGGCCGCTCTGTCGGTATGGCTAGATTACAGGCTGACACTATGAAGTTTTTTCTGTTCTATCTTAACCTGAAAGAAGGGAATGTGAAATGTGCAAATGCATCTTCCCAGTAATCAAGAAATGTAGTTTGAAGGTTGGTTTGTAATGGTTGCTTAGAGGTGTGCGAAGCTTAGAAAGGTCAAAGGTAAAGGCCATATCTCCTTCACTTCGACTTTGACATCCACAATCACCTTCGAATCGTCAACACATTTTGAAGGAGGAGTAAAACTTTATGGGTAATTTAAAAACTAAAAATAGAACCAAATGATAACAACAAAAATCTTATCTTCAAGCTTTGACTTAGCTTTGCATGTTTCAAGTTTCACTTCACAAAAAGAGACCTTTGCACACACCTTATAGTTGTTTATCACCGTAGTTTTTATACTAAAAAACATGCTCACTGTTCATACTTAGTAACTTAAATAATTATGTATTTCAATATGTTTGTTTTAAATATGATAGCTAAAATTATTGTAAGAACACAATAGAAAGGGAAATATCTGTAATTTGCAAATGTTAACTCAAAACTACTCTCATCTATTAATTTCATCAACTTGTGTTTGATGAATAGTATCACTACATATATAACAACACAACATTAGGTCCTATAGCAATAGTTTATAAATATTTTTAAAAAAATATTTGTTTGCAATTTCTAAAAATTCTTCTTACTGCGCTCTTATGGTTAAGACGACACACAAACAAAAACAGAAACCTGTTCAAACTCTGACATTCACCAAGCACAAATGTATTTCCGAGGAGACAAGAAGGGAGAGGCTTTATTTTGGTTGATTTCGCAGAAGCTGAATTTCACTAGATGGTATCATTGATATGGTTCACAATTTGACTGTTATGATGGTGATGGGGGTAGTTAAGATATCTTTGTTGATTCCTACTCTGGCACTTTCCAACTATATGTGCTGGTTTTACCTCCTACTTTTATCTGTAATCTAGCCCAATTCTATATACCATTCAACCTGTTTTAAGATGTCCTTAAACAAACATAGACCTGTATAAAATAAAGCACAAATAAAAGTAAAAACATTGACATACATTTATAATCACATCAATTTTTTGATTGAATACAATTTAACTACGGGCTACTTATAATATCTTGATTTTATAAGAAGAGGATTTGCATTGATAAAATAAACTGCATTGGTATAACACTAAAGAAATAGAGGAAAATCAAGTTAAATACAGTCTGTTGGGATTAAACCTTTGACAGCTTGCATCAGAGTCGAGCACACTATTTGTTTGGAACCAATTAGAAATAAACAGAATTAGTGCTTTAGTTGCCGCAAATGATGGAAAATTATAAACATAGCAGTCCAGCTTATCTCGCTAGAAGTTTCACTGGTTTTGAAAATCTAGTGGGATGTACATTATTTACACACACACACACATATTTATAATATTATCTTTAAGCTTTCGTCGGTGACCTGGCGGTCTAGGGGTAAGGTGTCAGACTTCTATGCTTGGCGGCCGGGGTTCAATCCTCGGTCCAGGCAAAGATTTATCTGATTACCAAACCCTTTCTTCACCTCTGACAAGACATCTTGTGAATGTGAAGAATACCAGGCCTCCACCGTGGTTCGGATTCCACGTTAAACTGTAGGTTCTTCATTTTCATCTCACAATCACCCTACCATTACACATTAGCGTAAGTGTGTCGCGGTGCTAATAATAATAATAATAATAATTTAAGCTTTCACTGCCAAAGACAACTTGCCAAGTACAGAGTAAATCATAGACTTATTATTGGAGTTGGTTCAACTCCATTATTATACGAATACGATTAAAACAAATTGCAATTTAAAATATTTCAAATTTTGTTTTTGAAATTTCCCAAATCCTAGAGTTTTTAATATTATTAAGGATTCAAGGGCTCAAGGATTTGATAATACCATCCCTACTTATTACTCTTTGGATAAACATGCCTAGCCACAGGCTCTTTACTAAATATGACAGTATCATGTGTGCGTTTAAATATGGTGATCCGCTTCGTTGGTTGCTTGGTCATAGTGTCACTCTCGCAATAGACTAAATTGATGAAGACAGGGATATTGGGGTTTGTATCCTGGCTGGGTTTACTGTCTGTTAATTTTTTCCTAAACGGTTTTCCACTCACTATCCAAACAAATGTATGTATATTTCCTCTGAAATTCAACCTACACCTTTCCTAACACAGTGGCTTATTAGTATATATGTGTATAGCTTGAATATGACGCCATCATAAAATAAAATGATATATGGTATACTAAATTTTCAAGAGTATCGAACCTTCACATTAATCATTTAATTCTCAATCATTTTAATTATTGGGCTCTATTTAATCATCTGTTATAGTTTCTTAAATACTTATTGCATTCCTCAACTGTGTACTCACACTTGATTAGCAAACACAAAATTATTGTCTTGTACCGGTTTTGCACCCATTATTCCTATTGGAAGCCTCTATAGTATGTTTATATTATGATAGTTGTATGTCATGCAAGGTGGTTTTAATAAACGTATTACTGTGTATAATCCTACACTTTAATGTATCAAGGTGCTTCAATTAGATTTTGTAGGCAACTGAGTAGTACATCCATTATAAAACATTACGATTATTGAAGAATTTGTTATTTCTTTGTGTTATAACTTTAAAAAATAACTACTTATTTGTATGTTTTGTTTTATTTCTAAGAAAATGACTACTAACTTATTTATATTTTGTTATATTTATGACATCTTATCAGAAGTGCGTGTTTTATTAAAAACTTTTATGTTACTGTCCAAAGGTAAACAAGTTGTGTGTTTACCCTAAATGGTGCATTGTTTTCAAAAAGTATCATGGTACCTGTATTAATATTTATATTTGTTAAACCAAGTAAGCTATGAAGCCAAACTTTATTTGTAATATATATAACATACTGTTACATATTTTTATCTTAAAATTACTATGGTACATTATTGATTAATTCTATGTACACTCCATTTACTCTGAAAGTTAGCAGTCTTACCTTGACTGATTACACTATGGCCCTATATTGTAAGCTATCTGAGAGTGCAAGAGTAGAATGTACAGGCAGACCACCCACCTTCCCATGGGGTGTGAAGCATAGGGGTGAGCCACGCTTTCGTACAACACTACCCGTGTGAACGCAGAGCTGTGAACATTGCTTGTGATGTCATAGACTCCACGACCCTATCTTGTCAGGATCAAATAGGTCTGATATTTAGGCACTAGTTGCTTTCCTCATAATTCTGTCGTGCCTTGTTATAAGAGGCCGAACATGCTCCAACATGTATGCAAACTGAGTTTCTGTCATTCACAGTAGATTTTTGAAATCACCATAAAATCAATTTTTAAGTTCTTATTCAATAAATGTGGAATCTCCTGAATCTTGGGGTTGCAATATCAACTCTCAAACTCACCATAGTCTTTTCTTGCAGTCTCTCTTCAAAGTTTGAAGTACATGAACAATTTTTTGAGCGTGAAGCACACCAAAGATTGAACTTATAACCACCCCGCCCTGGGCCACTAACTCTTCCACCTGTGTGAACACTTCACGCTTCCCCACCAAGATGTGAGTGACAAGCAGAAGCACAATGGAGTGGTTAACACCCACGGTTCATGCCCCATGGGAATGTGGCTTAATATGCTACCGACCTGTCCCCTTGCCGAAGCCAGGAAATATTAATGGACGTGTTTATCAATCAGTAAAAGACAGCATTTTTATTAGACTTTGTTTCATCCACATTTCACATGTAATACTTCTTGTGGTACAAAATAATGTTGACTTAGTCTGTCAATCTTGTACTCTTTAGATCTCTCACATAGCNTTTTTTTGCTCTGTAGTCCACTCTGCGAACCACCTAGTGCAACACTATGGGCCATAGTTTCAGTACCACTGTTAAAGTCGAACCACGGAAAATAAATGGAGTGTTCATCATATTCAAGCAATAAGGTTAAATAGTAAAATAGTTTTTGTTAATGTTTGTTGGGCATGACAAATATTTTTTTAATTACATTTAGATAAAATGTATCCATGGTTAAGCCTGTAAGGTGGCAAGCTTACCTTGCACTGTTCCACTATGGTGCGGCTTATAAGACGTGACCATAGTGTGGTCAGTCAAGGTTCAGGGTGAACAGAGTATGCTTACCAATCTTGTTTATTTTTATCATGTCCACGTAGACACATTCGAGTCACCAGATATAAATAAAAAAATTGCCCTGTCACTTATATTTGAAACTTTTCCCAGATATGCTTCCTTTTCTTTTAGTTTGGTATTTGATTTTCAGATTTCGAACTATTATTAATCAAACAAAGGTATAGCTTCTATTAAGGTAAGGGTTTTATGGTTGAAAAGACCATTCGATATAGGGACATGGTTTGTCATATTTTTGAGTTACTTAGTATTATTTTCAATTACCAACAGAATTGTTTGGTAAATACAAGATTAAATTATGAAACATTTTTTATTACAAATTTACTTCAACATTGACACTTGTGCAGAGTTTAAGAGTTCTAGGAATCTTAGCAAAATGTATTTCTAACAATAAACTTTCTGTCAAGATGTCATTTTATTTCATAACTATTATTAACAATAATAATAATAATATTTTGTGTATTTAACACCGTGCAAAAGTATAGGAATAATTTACACTATAGTTCATTAATTTATCTTATATCTTATGCGGTTGAACCGCTGTGTAATGAAATTCACGAGTTTTGCCAATATTACTCATAAAAAAATTAATTAATCAAAAATGTTTTTAAATGCTTGAATAAAAAACATTACCAAATTTATCCTAACTTAATTAATTTTTTAAATGAAATCTTCAGAAATTTATTTAAATAAAGGTTATTTTAAAAGTGTGCTTGACTTTATATTCAATGTTGTTTTATTTTGAGTAAGGGCATGTTTGGCTACTCATTTAAACAAGTGGAAGGAGGGTGGGTTGTATCATGGCTCGTGAGATGAGTGGAATTTTATAATTTGAGAATGGAACTATAGAATTTGGGAATGTTATCATTTTAAGTTTTAAGTTTTTGTGCGTGAACCAAGGCAATAAATTACAGATACGGGATAGCGCCACTTATCCGAATCACTAACTGCAACCAAGATTCACTGAGTCAGCCCACATGGTAGTTATCTATTACTGTTCAGTTCTACCACATTTTTAATTACATTTTAACTTTTTTCTTGTTTCATCTGTTTTAAAAGTTATTTAGGTTTTATTATTATTATAATAATGATTTTTTTTCATCGATAGCAACAATTTTTACCCTACCATCTATTCAAATATTTCTACTAACTGAACCACTTTCATCACAAATTAATTCATATGATTTAATAAAAAAAATCATCTCCCTGAAAAGATTAAAATACATCCATCAAGTCTCGTTAGGCATGGGTTAAGACAATATAAAAAATGGTACAGCTGAATTTCAAAGGCAACTCATGAATAGTATGACTTGATGAATGTTTGATAACTTTATGGAGAAGTGAGTTTATTCATACAAATTGTTTACTCTTGTACCAATACAGTTATATTTTAGTTACAGGTATGAATACTATCCCACTATAGTTAGGTCAATCTCCCATAAGGCTGCACCAACCTGGCGACACTTAATATTATTGACAGTTTATCTTTTATTAAATAAGTTCACATACTTAACCCACCAAGCGATGGCCCAACAACAAAATAGTTTGTTTCGGAATCAAATGACATTGCTTAAGTGCTGGGCATTCAAATGAGTCAAATGCACAGAATCGGGAATGGCATTCAGACATTCCCTTCTAAATTTTTATTTGCGTGTGAGATGAGGGATGAGGAAGGTAGAATTTTGAGGAAGTGTATTTTCATTTGTGCAAGTGTGAGTTGGAAACGGTTTATTAAATACTACCCCTAGTACACCCGACTGAAACTCAAATCTTAATCTGTCACTGGCAATTCAATCTAACGCAAGAGTGACACCATAAACCATGTGAACATCGATGCAAGTTGCCTAAACTTGAACGATAAGTTCCTCCTGAGGTACATTGACCAAGATTTGAATGAAAATATGGTCAATCTTCTAAATGATTATACATGTTCACAGTTCATATTAATAATCACATTGCAAAGTCACTTTGATGGTTGAATGGTTCAAGGCATCAATATCGCAAAGGACTGAACTTGCGTTGACAAGATCAAGATTTAAATCTCATTCGGGTGTACTGAGGGTGGTTTCTAACTCTGCTTTCACAAAAATATGAGTACACTTTCTCTAAAGTCAACCTTATTCATACCCACTCTGGTTGCCACATGGTCTAAGGCTTCACTATTGCACTAGACTAGACTGCCGATGACGGGGAGATTGGAGTTTGATCCTAGTCGGATGTATTGGTTGGTTTCTTTTAAAATGGTTTCCCTCTATCCACATAAATGCGAGTACACTTCCTCTAGGATTAACCTTCCTCATCCCTAACACATTAGCATAATTGTTGCATAGGTGTACCTATAACCCAAACGGGTAATAAGATGCTGGTGACCTGGCGGTCTAGGGGTAAGGTGTCAGACTTCTATGCTGGCGACCGGGGTTCAATCCTCGGTCCCGGCACAGATTTATCTGATTACCGAACCCTTCCTTCACCTCTGACAAGACATCTTGTGAATGTGAGGAATGCCAGGTCTCCACCGTGGTTCGGATTCCACGTTAAACTGCAGGTCCTCCATTTCATCTCACAATCACCCTACCATTACACATTAGTGTAAGTGCGTATAACCCGAACGGGTAGTAAGACGCGATGCTAATAATAATAATAAGATGCTGTGCTGAAAAAAACCCTACCTCATCGCTATTACATTAGCATAATTATTTTGTATGCATATTACCCAAAAGGGGTAGTAGGATGCAGCACAAAAAATATTAACTACATTAAATAAAATATAATCTCGATTTAATCCATGCCACTGAATATTATTTATCTCTAACCATAATTGATGTGAAGTTTGCAGACTATTACTCAGAAATATATTTGGGGCTAGGGTTTGGGGTGTTTATATCATTGTGGCCCATTGTGAAGTCCCTGAATAAGGAATGGTGAGGGATATTTGTTAACATTAAATCCTGTTTGAAACAATTTAAATATGTAAATAAAAAACATCTATCCTACCAAATTCTGCCAAACTCAAATTAGCTAGGTATATATATATATTGAGAAGGAATACATAAATATATTACTAATGTTTTTAAGAGTTGGGAGGGAGTCTGATTGGGGCTAACCCTTGAAAACCCCCTTTGCTGGAGCCCTGGAAGTTTGTACGTAGAAAATACTAGCTTCTCTCACTATTTAATAAAAATTACTCAAACTTATATTAGGCATTTGTTTTTCTTAGTGATTTAAAGAGACTAAAAACAGCAGATAAATGAAGAATGTTGGAAGGATGGTGCAGGCTAATTAATATTGACCCGAGGTCTCACGAAAATTACTTTATTTCCAATACTTTTGCAACTTTGTTTGGTTTATCAATGTGTATTGAATGTTTATGGCTCTGAGCAATACATTATTAAGCCAAGGGACTTGGGGAATGTTGTGAATAAACTTTATTTATTAGTTTCATTTGCTCATAAAAATATAGTTTTGAATTTTTTTATTGAGATTGTTTCAATTTTGAATTGTACCAAGTACTTATGTTAAAAAGTATTTATTGAGTGCTTGAAAGATGTTTTAACTTAATAACGGTGAAGTGGACTGAATATATTAACACGATTGTAACAATTTTTTTAGTGTAATTTACAATTTGTTGAATGTTTTTTTAGTTTAACTAGTTACCTAATTTAGCTACATATATTTTTTATATTGTAATACATTTAGGTATTTTGTACCTGAAAATGTTTTTTTTAATAAAAGATGTGTTCATTTATACTAGGTTAAAGCTGGATCTTTTTTGTGTTTGATGTTGATTCTTATATTCATTGTCTTCAAATCAGTTTAAATATTACCACCAGTAATATGTAAAAAATAAATCACATTGAATATGTTAACAACTTATAGGTCACTGTCTTTTTTTTATCTCCTTTAATAATAAAATTGGCACCTTCAAAATAATTGATAAACTATCCTTAAAATTATGAGCGTGATTACCTTTTTTTAAAAAATGTAGAGTTATTTGTAAATGTTTGAATATCATTAAAGTAGGGTGGGTGGTCCCATGATCTAAGATGTTAAAAATAGAGTACACTGCTGATGATAGTGATCCTTGGGTTAGAGTTCTGGATGGATTTGGATTTTTTCTCAACATAAATGTGGGTACACTTCCTCTAAATTTGATCCTCCTCATTTCACACCCATTAGCTTAAGTAGTATATAAATGTATAACCCGAATGGGTAGTAAGGACGTGGTGCTATGCGATGTCTGTCATCCCAAGATGCTTTCTCCCACTTGCCAATACCCTAAATAGTTGAAGTTTGGTATGGATGAAAACCATCCGAAACTTGAAAAATCCAAGATGGTGGATGCAACGAACAAATTGTGTCATAAAGAACTCAAAATTCTAAATTTAAATATAGATAAAAACGAGGAACAGACCTCACATGAAATCCAAAATTCTGCATGTCAAAGACAGGCATAACTCGTATAGTATTTGTCAAACTAATTAATCTGCGTACAACAAAATATAACCTAATAATGAATAAAAACAAATGTCTTGATTCACCAAACAATGAACAACAGAATTGTGAGGACTTTACACTCAACCAAACAAGATATGGGCTAGGATAACATAAAAAAATATAGCACAAAATAAAATAAGATTTGAATCACACAGAGTTCTTTATTAGTGGATTCATTAGAGGTAGGCTGTCATCTCAAGCTGGCAATAGGGAAATTGACAAGTCTGGCTGAGTTTTCTGGGGGCATCTTTTAACACAAAATAATGAACTCAATTTCTGTTCTTTTGTAATTTTACAAACATAAAATTGTAAGCTATGTACTTAAAAACAAGATAAAAGTTTCTTGCCATTATTGATCTAAATTATTCATATCTCAACAATGCTCACTAAGGCACTCTTGTGTTGGACTGAACTGTGGATGGCAGGGGGGATATTTGGGTTGAATCTTGATTGGGTGTATTGAGGGTGTTTTTTTCTTTTGTTTTTTTCTAAACGGTGTTCCACTCGAATGTGGGTAAATTCTTTCTAAATTCATCCTTCTTCTTCCATCAGACGCTACCATGATCAGTTCAAATACATACAACCTGAATGGATAGTGAGACGCAGTGACAAAAATTAACACTGCTCACCTGCTTTAAAAAGAGGTGAATTATAAAAATCATTTTAACGGAAAACGTGGTCTTCGATGTATGTGTATTTTAACTTCAACAACACTTGCTACTTTAAAAAATATTTTTTTTTGCTATTGGGCTACATAAAGCATGTGGCATGGTGGAGTATATAACATTTAGATATATTGGTGGTTTTTATAGTAGTGAAGGTATGCAAATATCGTTTTATTTTCTCAGAAATAGAAAAAATAAATGGTATCAGACACTACACGGATTTTCTCGTGCCTTCACTTAAAAATTTGGATATTTATTTCAATCTCGTAAGATGTGTGAAATTACATAATTAAATAATTGTCTTGGACAACATTTTAATAATAATCATCTTTTAATTTCCATATAACAAAATAAAAAGCTCAAATTTGTTGTTCAATGTTATATTTCTTTTGCCAACATATTCTGTTTTCCCTGCTAAAGGGGAGATTTCATTTCCACGCATCTACCTGCAGGTTCTTTTTATAATAATTTAAATCCTAAAGATCTCATAAAACATTACATATTATTTCTATGAAATTCAATCAATTGTAAAACCACTTATTTTGACCAATTATTATTATTATTATTAACACCGCGTCTTATTACCCGTTCGGGTTATACGCACGCACTTACGCTAATGTGTAATGGTAGGGTGATTGTGAAATTAATTGATGGACCTACAGTTAAACGTGGAATCCGAACCATGGTGGAAGCCTGGCATTCCTCACATTCACAAGTTGTGATTAATACACGACTTGTCAGAGGTAAAGGAAGGGTTTGGAACTCAGATATGTCTGTGCCGGGCCCGAGGATTGAACCCCGAACCCCGGCACAGAAGTCTCACCCCCTAGACCACCAGGTCACCCGACCAGTTATTCATGCTCGCGAGCGCGCGTAGTAGATATACTGTTCCAGACTCTCAACCATAATGACAAACCCTTTTGTGTTCATGGCAAAAACCTACATCCGTCGGATCGGCACAAACCACTCGCGAGCCGGTCCCAATCACACAATTATGTTACACTACAGGCTCGGCTCGCCTAAGCCATACCATACGCACCTTATCGTGCTGTAAGTAAAATAATAATAATATAGACATTGGTACTTGCATTCAATTCAACAAACTAATTTTGAGAATCTTCAAATAAATAAGAGAAAGTTTCACAAACAAGCACAACAAACAATTTCCAAACATTAATGATTGAAGTTCCAATAACATCCACTAGAATGCACAAATAGTTATCATGAAAATTTGACTTTATTTCGAATGGTACTGCGATCTATTATTGATTCACCCTAAGCTGAGACCTGATGTAAACAAAGCCACCTTGAAGTCTATGCTCTGATTTGCTACTGAACAAACTTTCACTGGTATTCTTTCACTAAATAGTTCCTACTATATTTTGTATTAAACTTGTTTTAAAATAAAATTAGAAAATTATTATAACTAAAATCATCCCTTCATTTGATTTAGAAATCATACTTTAAGCTTCGCCAGCGCTATTCGAATATCAACAAGCTCCTGACTCATTGTTGAGGGACCCCATGGTACAGTCCTGATCACATGTGAACGTCAACTCAGAAACGGTCAGTCGACAATTCATCTCGGCAGTGTTAAAGTGATGTTTATGAGTGTTGAGTGCTTTCCATGTATTTATGGCGTTTTCTGAGTCTGGCCTGAGTTTTGTTAAATATAAGACAGTAATTGATAGAAAGGTTGTATCTTCTTTTTTTATTCCCTTATCCTTGTTTTATTTACTACTTTTCTTCTACGATGACGACATGTTTAGGTGATTTTTCACATTATTAGAAATAAGACAGGACATTTAAAAGTATAACAAAAATTCCTAGTGACTAATTTTGCCATGATACTGACTATACACGGTCGCGCCTGTTAAAAATATTGCACTTGTGTTTTACCAATCATGTAGGTTCTTCGCGTCGTGATATGGGAATGTTGGTTTACTTCCGGTCTCAAGTTAGGATGAACCATTAATAGCAGAAGTATTTTCTTAGCCCATTCTTTCCGGTTAATTTCGCAATAAAATAAATACAAAATATTGCCAAACTAGCCGTACTGCTAAATTACCCTTAGTTGCCCTATTTTTCGTTGGTATCATTCACGGAACAGTAATTTCTCTTGGGCTCACTCGAATTGCGGGATAAAGTATACTGTGAACATGAGATTAGGAACAAACTGTAGTCCCATTAAACGCCTAACCCCTAATCTAACATAACCTCAATTTTTCAAGTGGTTATAAAATTAATTTTTACTCCGCAGTTCGTGTAGGGGTACTACGAACCTCGGATGAGTTGTTTCGCAATTCATATTCATCGATTTTTCTCTTTGTTTAAACATTTCTTGTATTATTATTATTATTATTATTATTATTATTATTATTAGCACCGCGTCTTACTACCCGTTCGGGTTATACGCACTTACGCTAATGTGTAATGGTAGGGTGATTGTGAGATGGAATGGAGGACCTACAGTTTAACGTGGAATCCGAACCACGGTGGAGGCATGGCATTCCCCACATTCACAAGATGTCTTGTCAGAGGTGAAGGAAGGGTTTGGTAATCAGATAAATCTGTGCCGGGACCGAGGATTAAACCCCGGCCGCCAGCACAGAAGTCTGACACCTTACCCCTAGACCGCCAGGTCACCCTATTTTCTTGTACAAATGCCATAATACCCAGGACAGATATTTAAAAAAAACTGTTGAGAGGTTTTTAATCACCGTGGCTTACTACCTGTTCAGTTTATACGTAAATCATAATCACTCTCATGGGATGAGGAAGGAAGCATTTCGGAAGTAATCTACCCGCGTTTGCGTGGAAAGAGAGTGGGAAACAATTTAGGGAAAACCACCCTCAGTAGCCACCACCAGGATTCGAACCCCAATTTCCTCATTTTCAGCAAGCCACCCTGACACAAGATTGATGCCGTAGATCATTTGGCCACTGAAGTGTGTTTGAGATTAATGTGTGTAAGAAAATTAAACCAAATATTGTTAGTGAAGTAAAACTTAATTTATTTTTACTATTTTTGATAAAAACTGCGAAATGGCCAAATTTAACTCGAAATCCCTTCCACCTAATAAACAAGGTCGTAAGTTGACGCAACTGCTATGCACAGCTGTCCAGAGTAAAGAGAAAGTCGGTAGGCGTGTCATTCTGCGACACTGTAACGCGTTAGGTTGGGAATTAGTGTCCAGCTTTGTGAAACTTTAGTTACTGTGAAGATATTTAATGAATATCAAGGTAAGCAGCTTATAGATTGCATTGTTTAGTTTAAAGATGAAACATTTTCTATCTGTTTGAATAGTCATTATAGCTTAATATTTCATGTTAACTTATCATCGACTAAGCCGCTTCGGTTTTCGAATGATCTTAAGACGGCCGCCTTGGTCAGCGAGAAAGTACCAATCACTGTCACGTCAAACGGCTTTAAAATACAATGGTCTGTGTCGTTTTCTGGAACTATTTCTCCATTATGTGTGAACTTATACTACCTCTGTCACGTCAATAAGAAAGAGGGGGTAAGGGGGGAAGAGGAAAGCCCGCTACTAGTTCTCAAATATCTTAACATTTTCTCATGTGAGTCTACAAAAAATTTACTGTATTTGTTAGAGAAAGGCTAAATCTATAGCCCATTTTCATAAGTAGTTCCGCAAATGCGATTTAAAAGTTATTAAAAATCAGTTAATGTCATATTTTCACACATTTTTTTTTTTCTATAAATAAAACTCAAACCATAGGATTGTTTAAGGAAAAAGAAACCTGTTTGAATCCTTCTACTTTATTTTGGTGTGGACCATATTTTGAAATAATGCATATTAGAATTAAATATTGCGTTAGAGCTGAACGTCTGCGCGGCGATTTCTCACTTTCGGAAGCGGGCCCCTTAAGACGTCGCTCTAGCGACAGGCAGGTTTGCCGATGACGACAGGGAGATCTGGGTTTCAAATTCCTGTCGGGTGTGCTTAGATAGGTTTTTCCTAAATGGTTTCCCATCGTTCCTCCACCAAAATGTGGTATATTTCCTCTAAACTTCCCCTCTATTATCACTACAATACCATAATATATAAATGCATGTGACCTGAACGGGTATTGTGCAGAGGTTCGATTCCTGACATTGCCGAAATATTTCTCATTATTCATATGTAGGGTTCTCTTTTCCCAATGATGAATTAACGGCCGGGGGCTGAATGTTGTGTCTGTTCTAGATTAAAGTTAGTTTATAAGTCGTGTTCTGATATATATAATCAGTCGCGTCAGAAAGGGCACGTTAAATACCTAAATTAAAGCACGCGGCCTAAACGTCACGATTGTTTTACTTTGCCATTGGTTGGGGTTCGAATCTCACCTCACTTAATAATTTCCCGCTATTTCTTCACGCAAGTGTGGGTAAATTCCCTCTAAAATTCTATCATCATTCATTATCGTAATTAAAATGCGTATTGTATAACGAGTAGTAAGACGCGGCGAAATAATAAAATATTCTTTGGAACTCATCAAAATCGAAGTGATCATTTTCAAGATTAATTGTTTAAAACTAAATATTTAATTGTAGACTACTTACGGATGTAATTTGTTACGTGTCTTATTAAAGTGTTTCTTTTAAAATTAAAATGGAACCAAATAAAAAAAAATACAAGCAAAGAGTAAGTAAGTATTAATTTTAAAACGATTATTTACAAAATGTTTTTTAAGGAAGAAAATAATCAATTTAAAAAACAAAGTACCAAACAACCAAGTAATGTTTTACTGTTACTCATTTAATTTCCACCCCCTTCTCGCCCAAACGACCCTCTCCCATCACCATTATCAATTTAAAACAATTTATATTTTTTAAACTAAATTTTAAAATCACTTATGTAGCATCCAAATAATACCCCTTTGATTAGACTTAAATTACATATTAACCACTTCGATCATCTATTAAAACATGTTGGCAGGGAGTTTGGGGGTGGAGGGGGTCGTGTTGATAATGCGTGGGTCGTGCGTAGACTACTTATTACTACACGCTTTATATGAACAGATAGGCACTAGGCAGGTGCGTAATACTTGCGATTTGGGGGGATGGGAAGAGAAAAATTAAAATTAATTTCACTTTGGGATCATTTTTTTAAACGTGGATAGTTCCATATATATATATATATATATATATATATATACTTTTACGTACCCTCTAAAATGTCTTCGCGTGCTCTAGGTTGAATATTATCGTACTAGTACAATATTTTATTTATCTCACAAAAAAAAATTGTTTTATAAAAACTGCATAAAAATTTGATCTTAACATTTCCTTTCATCCCATCTCTAGCCAAAAATAAAAGTCAGCTAATATTTAATAAGTCTTTGGGGAAAAGCCTAACTATCGCAATCAGATATGGAACTATCCACGTTTAAAAAAAAATCCCAAAGTGAAATTAATTTTAATTTTTCTCGAAGACTAAGACCTTCCCATACCCCCAAATCGCAAGTATTATGCACTTGCCTAGTGCCTATCTGTTCATATAAAGCGTGTAGTAATAAGTTATATATATATATATATATATATATTAAACTCACACACACTCTCTCTCTCTCTCTTCACAAAGTGTGCCTAGGTCAAGCCATGTCATCTTCAGCTGTCACTTTTGATAGAAATTATCAATATTTATAAAATAATAATAATCAAATATTAGAACGCTATCACTGTTGACAATAAATAAAAGTTTGCGTTTCTAAACGTTATTTCTTATCGGAATTCTACTTTGAAATTAAATCTGACCCGCATCAGAGGTCACGTGGTCTAACACGTCACTATCGTGTTAGACTGGATTGCTAGTGACGGGGAGATAGGATAGGGGTTCGAATCACAATCGTGTGTACTGAGGATAGTTTTTCCGAAAGGTATTTCCCCTCCCTTTCCACACAAATGCATGTACATTTCCTCTAAAATTTAACCTTCCTTATTCCTAGCATATTAGCATAATCAGTAAAAAATGCGTTTAACCCGAACGGATGGTAAGATGCTGCAGACTTAAGTCACTTCTCGATGTTTTCGTCAGGTTTGTCTGTGGACGTGCGTGCTGGTTGTCCTGACTTGCCGCATGGCGCGCTGCTGGCCATATGACCCCGAGGACGAGAAGTTGAGCTCAGTGCTGCCGCCTGAAGGGATGTTCGAGGCGTTCTATCCCAGGGAGGTGTCTGATATCCCCAACGGGCCGTCCAGACCTCCCCACGGACACGGCAGCTTCTACCAGCACCGCAACCCAGCCCTGATAGACACAAAGAACGCGCCGGCGTATGGTTTCCGGTTCGATGGCGGCCGACGCTTCAACTACGATTAAAAGCAGCGTTTTTTTTGTTGTTTTTTTCAATTTGGCTCAAGGGGCTTAGTGCACTTTATACAGTCCGGTTTTTATAGGAAGAGCCTTAATTGAATTACTATATCTACTTTCACTTATTCATACGTCAAGTTATGTGAGCTTGAACTGTCACTTTTGATAGATATGATCAATTGATCAATAGACCTGATTTTTATAGGAAGCTCAATTTCTACTAACAGCATTGATTTAAAGTCACTAACATTTGGCATTCTAGAAAAATATGTCTTATTTGATTTATTAATTTTAAAGTTAATCTAAAAAGTTATCAAGATCTTTCAATAATAGGCCTTACCTACTTCCTTTTCTAGTGGATAGACAGATTTTTAAGATTATTATTACGATGAATGTTTTCGAATTATTGTATTACGTGATGAAACAAATCCAAACAGAACAAGAACAACACACCCGCAATCACTTTAAACGAGTTATTTCAAACCATTTCACAACAGTAGATGCAACTGTCTACTTGTATCTCGCTTAATAGCCTATGCGCACTGATTGAGTTGGTTTGGTTGGCTTGAAAATATGATTTAGTACTCCAAGCTGATGTGCAGGGAAAGTAAAGCTGAAGTTATTTCAAGTCGCGTCGAGTGAACAACGCCAATGAGTCTAAAATCTTGTGATTGGCTCTTTTTAAAAATTTATTTGAGGTGTTTAATGTGCATTTTCCGGACCGATTGCATATATCAGCACACTACTTATAGGTTAATTTAAATCTTAAACAGACAAAATATACAGCAAGCCCCCCCCCCTTTAATTCATCGTTGTGAGAGGTTAAATCCACATTTAATCAGGGATTTTTTCCCCGGCTATATCGGAAATCAAACCCGGGACCTTCAGCTCAGTAGACATACACACCATCGACTAAGTCAAGATGTTAAACGGCTCAGGTGATTTACCTTTCTGCTCTTGTTTTTCAGTGATCTTTTGAAACGTTATCAACGTGTTCCACTAAAATATACACTTATACTTTCTAAAAAGGCCCTACTATGAAAATTGGACTGTACATCTACAGTAATGTGCAAATTATTTGGAATAAAATAAAATTTCATAAGTATGTATGTTTTTATAAAAACAAATTTTACCTACAGTTATTTTATTTGTCATTAGTATGAAATATGCCCTCCTTTAGCTTCAATGATTTCTTGAATACGTTTAGGCATTGACTCCATCAGTCTAGAACCAATCTTTTCCACTTACTCATCATGAAACCACACCGTTATTGCGCTAGCTACTAAGCGTTCCTTTGTTGAACAGTCCATTTTGCCAAGTCGTTTCTTGAGAATACCCCACAAATTCCCAATAGGGTTTAAGTCCAGAGAATTTTCAGGCCAATCAAAAACAGATACGTTGTTTTCCTGCATGAATTTCTTGACTGATTTTGAGTTGTCACATGGGTCAAGATCATGCTGGAATGTGTCATCCTTGTCATCAAAAGTTTTCATGAACGGCATAATTTTCCTTTGTATAATTTCAATATATTTTGATGAATTCATCATTCCTTAAACTGGCACTAGCCTTAAGTCCACTTGATGTAAGGTAACCCCAAAACATCATTTTGGGAGGGTGCTTCACAGTCTGTTGAAGATGTCCATCTCTCTTGATTGGTTCATCGTTGCTTCGTCTAACAGTCAGCTTGTATCCATGATAAAAAAAATGTGATTCATCAGAAAAAAAACACTTCCTTTCTCCAGTCATCGCAGCTCCAAGATATGTATTTTTTGGACCATGCCAAACGTTTATTCCCCATATCAGATGTAAACAATTGCCCTTTTTTATTGGGTTTCTAGCCTTCTGCTCAGCTTCAAGAAGCCTACACCGTACTGTTGATGAATCATTGTCAATACCAGTTGCTAATCGATCTCTCTGAAGGTAATTACTTGTCTTGTGTGAGTGAATTTTACTATTTCTTAGTAAAATCTTTTTATCTCTTCGAGTTGTTTTTTGTTTTCTCCCATATTTTCCTTTTCTTTTTGGAGACAACGATCCCGAATCTTTATGTGAAATGATGATTCTGGAGACACTAGATTTTCCTACACCAACAGCAGAGGCAATATCTCTCAAAGTCATAGACGTGTGCTCTTTAAGAGCAACAATCTTGGCCCTCTTTATAGGAGTAATGTCCATTTTCACATACACAATCACATACTGGCAAACTAAAGAGCAGAAAACACCATACACTTGTCACTAGCTCCAACACTCAACTCTAAGTAAAATTGTTTTACTTGTATAAAAACAGTCAAAACCGTGTTGTATTGTTTAAGATCAGCCCCCAAAAATGTCCGAAAGTAGTTAAAACTGAATTAAACCAACATCCCGGGTTGATATGACAATTTAATGAAAATGTATACTTGTCCCAATTAATTTGCACACTACCGTAAATACCTTCATTTTAAGTCATATAAAGACATGGTTCTGTGAACAATTCTACAAAACAATAATTTCAGAATGTCTATAAAAATATGTGCTTCTAGAGTATGTGTAAATGAAGACATTATTTTAAGGAGGGTATGAATATTAAACGTTCATTTAAAGGCTGTTATATTTTACCAATATTCCATTCAGACCCAGGGCCGCCCTTAACAGACATGGGTCCGTGGTCAAAAAGCTATCTAGATAGCTGTAGTAGATTGTGTTGTAGCTTTAACTCTAGAATTAAGGATTTCTTTTAAGTCTAATATCTCTTGGGCCGTACATTATTGACTAGTACATCAATGTGAATTTTATAGCGGTGTTAATTAAATAATCTCACAAAAGAGGATTGCGATCGCACATTTTTTAAAAGCTTTAGCTTTGACATTGTATTGTCATATTATTTTACTTTCTGCAAAAGATAAATGTTCATGCATGGCGTAGTGATAAAGATGGGATAAAGTGTGACCTACCCCCTTTGTTAGACCAACATATTAGTCGAGGCTCATGCATATAAATTAAAATGAAAATTTGTTCCAAGAATTTTCGAAGACAACCATCAGTGATTTGGCCTAAGCCCAGTTGGAGACAAAAGGTTTTTTTTTAAAAGGCAGAATGAGTGTGAAATACTAGTTGCTTTCAGTGATAATGTGCATTGTTGTCAAATTTTACATCTAAAATTTTTACCATGTGACTTTATTAAAATATAAATGTATTTAATTCATCTACATTACAACATAAGAAATTAATCCGTCTTGTAATACTTTCCTTTCATGTTTATAGGACGTTAAAGAGGAGGGGGCGCTTAAATAAAGGTTTGCCCGTGCTCAAAATTATGCTCGATGCGGTCCTGGTCAATTCTCATGATTTTTTTGGTCAAAAGAAATCAAATAATTCCCCAATAGAAACATATAGTTTCATTTTCTTCACATGGTGATACCAACAGTTCTTGGATATCTGTCAAGGGTTTCCTGGAATTTAATGTCACCTTTTTCTCTTATTTTTTTTATCATATAGCATTACCGCTACGCTCATGACAGATATTCAACACCTGTCGATATCATCATGTGAAGAAAACATAAGCTCTAGATTTCTACTGAAGCGTTATTTTAAACGATTTTGGGCAAAATATATTTTGCTATAAGAACTGCAAAAAAAAATAGAACTTTTCTCGCTTTCCTTACACTTCCACCTTAAACTATCTCAGAGAAGTAAAACTTGAATCTGTAGCTGTGATAGTGGGAGGTTTATTATTTCACCCAGTCATGACCCCAAACCTCAAAATATTAATACCTTAGTTACCCTCTTCGATGGTCGACTGGCCAAGTTTAAGGACCGTTTAAACGAGTCCTCACCGCACCGGCGCGGACGAACCGTCGAGAGAGCATTGCTCGGCGCGGCCCGTGTAGCCTCCTACCACCGGAAATAAATGTTCGGGAGCTTCAGAACGGCATTTCTTTCACAGCCATTGCACGTGTCATTGTTTCCAACATTACGTGCAAGATAAACAATATTATATACAACTTATTGAACAACACACATTCTTCTTAATTATTAGCTAACTTAAAACTTTCTTCTTCGTAATTAATAGCGGTGCGATGCGGTGTGGGTCGGCTCCATGTAGCTGGTCCTTAAGGCGAAACTCTCTCAATAGATCGACTGGCCTACCGACGATAGGTGATCGAGGCTCGAACACCGGTCGGGTGTACTTAAGGTGGTTGTTAATAGATTATTTTTCATTCATCCTCCATGCAAACGCGGATGTACGTCAACTAAATTTAACCTTCCTAATCCCTAACATACTAGCTTAGTTAGTAATCCGCGTTTAGTTGAACGGGTAGTAGGACGCGTTGATAAAAGCAACAGCTCGGTCTAGCCTGAGGAAGCTACATTTAAATAAAGGCATATTAATTATTTTTTTAAAGTGGACTTTTCCATATCTAGTTTCCCAAGTCCAATAGTTATAGACTTAGACACGGTTTGTACGTATCATTACAGTTTTTTTTTATGTATTCTCTTCATGAACGTAATACACACCTTAGTTCACCCATTCCCCCTGAAAATGACGAAATAAATAATATTTATATGAAACTTAAAAGATATAGCTCTTTTTATAATGTTCCGACACCGCGAGATAGATTTAAAGGATGCTGGAATTAGGATTTCCTGAGAACTCCATAGAGTGATAAATAGCCAGTACATTAATTGCGAGAATGTAGATGGTAGGATTTTTCTAGGAAGAATCTTTTAGAAAAGATAACTTTATTTTTGATAGCATTGATAACATTTTACTATTATTATTTTTATTAATACATTTTTTATTTGTATTGATGATATCTATCAAAAGTGAAACTACATATCTATCACATAATTTGACTTATTGTAGATCTAGTATTATTTTTTGTTAGCACCACGTCTTACTACCCATTCGGGTTATACGCACTTACGCTAATGTGTAATGGTAGGGTGATTGCGAGATGAAATGAAGGACCTACAGTTTAACGTGAATCCGAACCACGGTGGAGGCCTGGCATTCAACACATTCCCAAGTTGTGATTAATACACGTCTTGTCAGAGGTGAAGGAAGGGTTTGGTAATCAGAAAAATCTGTGCCAGGACCGAGGATTGAACTCTAGACTCCAGCACAGAAGTCTGACACCTAACTCCTAGACCATCAGGTTACCTTGTAGAGCTAGTAAATTGTATCTCTGTCAGATAAGATTCTTCCTATGAAAATTAAACTATACCTTGGTGACTAAGATATCAATAGAGACAACAAGTCGGGGTTTAAATCCCAAACGAACAAAGGATTTTTTTAAAAGAAACTACAGCTTTTTATTTTGGCAGTCAACATTGATATCATTTTACTAGAAACATATTATTTTATTGCTATTGATACTATACTGGATATCATCTCTGAAGGAACTGTATAATTACTGTTGAGAAATAGCGTTGTCATTCTCTTGCTTGCACGTGGTCAATTTTCCCTTAAATATAAGACAAATTTTGCAACGCTGGTTCGTCGACGTTGCCAGTAACTCATTCTTACCCCAGCACTCCACCTTCCGACGTAACTGAAAGCGAGGAGATTTGGCAACAGTAAACCGAGAGAAAGAGAGCGAAGGTATAGCTTTTCTCCGTAAGAACTTCAATTCCCTCAGAGGTGATATTCGGTTTAGATATCCAAAAGTGAAAACTGTAGGTAACATGACTTGTATGAATATATGAATTGTTTTGGTAACTTTTAAAACTCTAAAAAAAATTAATTAAATATGAATTAGGCTGTATTGAGGGTGACTTTCTCCCCCTCCTTAAAATTGTTTCGCAGATTCCTACCAAGTAAATGCGGTCAAACTTCTTGTAAAATTACACCTTTTCCATTCCTACCCCATTAATGTAAATGTGCAAATATCCCGGAAGTGTATATTTTCATGTGGTTCACAAATAATAATTTTAATAATGCATTAAATGAAGTCATTCTGATTAATGTATGCCGGACTTGAACTATGTGACTAGCTTTACAAACACCGGCTTGAAACCTTTGTTCCTATTTTGTATGTATATATATATATATATTTGAAAGCCCCCCATCTCACATTGATTGAGTCCAACTGCCCTTCAAATTACCTCTAAATCCCATTATCATTCCATTCTTTCTCCTCACACTTGCGTCTGTGAATGGGAGAATGAAACACTTCATTGGTCAGCTGCGTTAGTCTCACGGACCATTCACTACTAACCATAACTTTCAGAGCTAGGGGCGCCCAATACTCTTGTGGGGCCATGAGAGGTCATATGAGGCGTAGGCACCGGAACTAGGGATGTCATGGGTGCATTGACCTCCCCCCACCCAACCCTGATATCTTTCCGTAAGGGAGCAGCAGAGGGCAATTATTGGGGAAAATTGTGCAACAATTTAATCACGATTCTCGCGACCAGTGACATTGAAAAATACTTATTAGTCTCATCCTTTATTTGTATGGCTCAATAATTCTCAATATTATACAATACACACATGAGTCCAACGACATCGTGATATATACATATATATATTTTTTTGCTGTCAAGTAATGTAAAACTCAGAATATACAACGCCATGATCTCTTCGACTGTTCTCCATGGGTGCGAAACACGGCCTCTTACTTTAAATGACAACAATGAATTAATATATCTCTATGAGTAGAATCTCTTTTCGCTTTATGAGGTAATAATTACCTCATTATTGTATTATATTTGGAAGCAGGTACGGGAAATTTGGATAGAAACATATAAAAGGGATGAACACAATATGGCTTTTACAATGAAAAGAACACAGTTCACACTTTAGATTGATGCCACTGGACAAAGAGGTAATGGCTGCCTCTTGAAGAAAATCGATCGTCCTATCATTCTTTATAATTTTACATTTTCTCCCCTTTGTGTTTTTGTTGTTTGTTTACTCTTTTAGGAAGTTGCGTTGCGCGTTTCAGACTTCTCCCTGATGAGTTCCGATAGAATGAAACCTAGGTCGGGGGATTGGGCTGTGACGATCGATTTTCTTTAAGAAGCAGCCATTACCTCTTTGTCGAATGGCAGCATTGCAAAGTGTGAACTGTGTTCTTCTTTTCATTGTAAAATCCATATTATGTTCTTTCCTTTTATATGTGTCTATCCAAATTTCTTGTATCTTCTTCCAAATATAATATAAACATAAATTTAAGGTATTTGAAAACAAGGTGTTTCACAAGATATTTAGTCAAAAAATGAATGAAGATTAGTGGGGAGTGGAGGAGGGTACATAATGAAGAGCTGCAAACTCTGTACTCATCACCACATATTGTTAGGGTAGTAAGATCTTTCAGGTTACGGTAGGCAGGTCATTCAACATGAATGGGGGTATCTAGAACAGCTTTCAAGGTATTGACTGGCAAACCCAATGGGAAAAGACCACTGGAAATACCCAGACGCAGATGGGAGGATAACATTTGGATAGACCTGAGAGAGATGGGCTGTAATGAGATAGACTGGATGGAATTAGCTCAAAATAGGGATAGGTAGCGCACTTTTGTGAGGGGTATAATGGCGTTCCTAATGCCATAGAATAAGTAAGTAATTAAGTAAGTAAGGAGAAAGGAAAATAAGTGTAACTTTTTATAAGCAAACCTTTTATTCATACAAGTTTTGAAGTTTTGATCAATTAAATTAAATCTTTATATTGAAACAATTAAAAAAAAAAAAGAACAATAAAGAGTGGGCTGAAATAGTGATGACTGTACTCTTATTATGTTAGTAAAATTTGAATGTTATTAGTTACTAAACATCGCTTTTATAGGGCTGGGACCGAGAAATTCTCTTATCTTTGTTCTTACTTTACTTCGACTCTTTTTCAGTTACATACATATTTATTTCTGGTGGTAGTGGTGCACCCTTGATATGGGGTGTAGTGTTGTGATAACACTAGTGTCAATAATCAAGCATATTTATCCTCTACGGTGGACGAATGGTCCAAGGTGTCACTCTCGCATTATATTGGACTACCGATGACAGAAAGATTGTGGTTTGAATCCCGGTCGGGTGAACTGAGGCTGGTTTTTCCTTAATAGTCTTACACTCTCACTCCATGCAAATATTAGTACACTTCCTCTAAATTCAAACTTCCTCACCCCTACCATTCGAGCGTAATTAAGATAAATTGAGTCCAACACTTTATCTCAGTGGTGAGCGTGAGTATATAGCGAGCTATGGGTCTCGGGTTTAATTCCCTGCATTGCTGGAAAATGTATTATAGATGAAATGTTGGGCCCCTCTTTTACAGTGATTAATAAATGGCCAGGGGTCTGGGTGTTGTGTATGTTCTAGATTTAAGCTTGTTTATAAAGTCGTTTGCTGACACTCAAATCAGTTTAGAAAGTGTACGTTGAGTAGTTCGAATAAAATAAAATGAAGCCTGTTCGAATCCAAGGTTTTCAATCTCGAATCAAATTCCAACTTATTGACTGAAATCAAATCCAAATTGAATGTTATTAAATTAAATATTCTCATACACAAATCAAATAATTAGATAAGTTATTGATTTAAATTATTGAATTCAATAAAAAAAAGAGTTAAATATTCCCTGTCCAAATGACAAGATTTTAAAAATTACGAGAGACTCAAGTTTCTATGGTTAAGTAAAATTAAATTTATATACTGCTAACTTATTTAAAATGATAAATTATTCAAAAATGTTTGACTTATTAGATTCATATTTTGATTAAATTTCATCGAATCCGAATTTGAGATATTTTTTTGTTTTCAATGGATCCGATATGAATCTTTCAAAAGATTCTAAATTTCTAACCGAATACATATCCCAACAGTATTCCGAATCGGATTCAAAATTTGTAAGTTTGGCACAGGTTGTAATATAACTCAAAAAAGTAAGGATATACTATGATAGAAAAAAAAAAAGATAGCGAAGCATTTATCCCTAGATTCGAATTATCAAAACATCAACGCTATGATTAAAACTTAAAAGAATATCCAGAAACTATCCGCTGGATGACTAGCGTGAAATCGAAATTAAATGTTGCATTTTTAAACAGAAAAGCTGTCAACTTGATGTTAGATTTATGAACGCGTTAGGTGAAAGAAGAAACGGGGTGGAATTAAAATAATTTGTTTTTCCCTTCCCTGCTTCGTAAAATATTCTACCACAATAGGAAGGCCCAAAGCTTATTTAAAAAAAAATATGTATATAAAATAATCACGCCATGACTGCTCAAAACTTCTGACATCCCTTCACATTTCTTTAGTAACCACCTGATTTTCTACAACTACTTTAACTTTTTTTTATGTATATTTTGTGACTCTGAAGTAGTTGAATGCCCTCTTGACCCTTGTTAGAAAACATAGCCCACTGTCAACATTTTTATTCTAAGAGAGGAAAAAAACCGACGCTAACAAACTATTCCTTTTTTTTTCTCTCTCGTTTGTTTGTTTGTTTGTGGCTTTCTTAAAACCCGTTCGATGTCGAATGAAACATTTATATATAAAAAAAAGAAGTTCTATTTGATTCCCCTTACAAAGTACCAGTTAACTTTGTTTGGTTAAATACAATTTGTTGGTTAAAATGTTTTTACACGTAGTTGTTGACAGAGTTAAGAAAATGAAAAATATGGTGTGTTAGGAGGGTAGTAAGCTTTAATTTTTTAATAAGGCATCAGCTTGATGATCAGTTTCAATTAGTATATATATTTTTTGTAATTTCATGAGCATTATTTTCGATGTATGTACAAGACACCTTACCAAACATCCTAGAAATAATGGCCAGTATAATATCGTTGGGGTAATACCAGTATTCATACAAACCACTCGGTGAAAAAACTACACATTCATATGAGTACAGTCAAATTGTCTTAAAAGAAGAGCCTTTTAGAATATTCAATTTATTTTTGCGGTCAACCTTGATAATATTTTATTATATTATTAAGTGTTATTTTATAGGTACTAATAACCAACAGTGAAGACTGTAACTCACATGGATTGACGTATGAATACATGAAGATAGATCTAGTAACTTTTCTTGATTCCTAATAAAAATTGGACTGTAACTTGGATAGTATTGTATCTCCTTTATCAAATAAACATTTTTTAAAGTTGTGTACGCGTGAATTTTATTTTCAGGAATTTATCTTAAATAAATTCTGTGTTTTAAAATATTCAACTAGAGATAATTAATTACTACTGATAGAGGGACGAGATCTTATTGTTTTGATTGGGTAATAGTTATATTTCTCACCGCGTCTCGCCACCAGGATTTAATTACACAAATTAGGTAGGGATGAGGAAGGTGAAATTTGAGGTGAAATGTATTCTCCTTTGCATAGAGTGACCATTAAAAGCCCATCTCACAGCCGACTAAACGTTAAATTTGATTAAAGATTACGTTTCAGTCAGAAAAAATATCGAAGTGTAGATTTCTGCATTTCTTCACTTGAAAACAGCGAAAATGAGATCAGTTAAATAAATTTTCAATTTAAAATAATAATTTTTAAGTTTTCTAAGGTTTCTTAGAATATACTATTGTTTTTATTTAGCAACGCGTTTTACGCGTTATACGCTTAAGTACTAATAAATACGATAATGGGTTAGGAATGAGGAAGGTTGAATTTAGAGGAAGTGAACCCGCATTTGTGTGGAGGGAGGCTGGAAAACCATTTAAGAAAACCGCCCCCAGTTAACCCGACTGAGATTCGAACCTCTATCTCCTCGTCTTCAGCAGTCTAGCTAAACACAAATCTAGGACGTTAGCTAACTGCACCACCGAGGTGGGTTAACATATATTAAACTAGTTTTACTGGCCTCATTTCCATTGTTTTTCAAGAGTAAAATATAGAAAACGCACCACGATGTGAAACCTGTATTACCTACATAAGTTAGGTCAATGGTTCTCAAACTGGGGTACGCGTGCGACTTTCAGGGAGTACATGAGTATCTCTGATGAAAAAATTACCAAAATTATGAAAGACCCAAACGTGGTGTGAAATTTTCGAGGTTACTGAGGGAAATTTTCTTCTTTGATTGATTATCTGGTATTTGTCATTTGGGAAACATTTTTATTGTGAGGTACATTAAACATTTTGACATGACCAAGGGGTACAATATAAAAATAATAATGGTAGAACCACTGAGCTAGGTGATATATGGGTATAAAGGGGTGTGTGGGGTGTAATGGGCCTTGCTGGGATTCAAACACCGACCTATTAATCACAGGCAAACCAAATTAGAAAAGCGTGACGTTTAAGTAAACGTGTCCACCGATGCAGGTAATAAATATTATTTCTCTCTTTCATTCTTCAAAATATGATGGATAAACTCAAAAACTACGGGACCAATTTTAAAAATTCTTTCACCAATATAAAGCTACATTATCAGCGAGTAACATAGGCTATATTTTATTTTGAAAATTTAATTATTTTTATTGAAAATTTAATTTATTACTCATAAAAATGTCGATAGTCACTCATATTTTATGGTAGAGTTTATGATGATTCTTCAATATGGATGTTGAAAATAATAATGCGTAAGGGGTGGGGGGGGGGCGGAAAGGGTCTAGTTA
>CABEEJ010000856.1:88008-126307 GCA_901482245.1 Timema douglasi | reverse complement strand
TTTTTATTTTGGGGGAGGGGGGGGGGGTCTGCTTATAGCTCTCTTTTTTTTTCTCTCTGTTCCAAAGATTGAAAGTGTTACAGACAGATGATTAGGTTCTGAAGAAGGTGAGATGCTTTTTTTTGTGGTTATATTAAGGGTTGGTAGGTAAAAAAAAAAAGTAGGTTAGCCCCACTGTCTCTGATTTGGGTCATGGCTGACTATGATGGACGAGCTTAAAGGTAAATATTACCCTCTCAAACTTTGGTACATAATTATGTGTAGCACACTTTAGTTTTATATTACTGTTCGTTTTAGTTTATCGCGACCTCTTGGAGTGAGGAAGTATTGTGGTCGTCCATAAAAATTGAATTTGAGATGTTGATGGATGTCGACGTTTCATGAACAGGAAAAAGTTGTTTTTTAAAATCCGTTTGTTTTTACTGGGACTACAGCCGAAACAATGTTACAGATCGGGTTGGACATTGATGTGTAGGTTTTTCATAATGTTCCTTATTAGAGGGTTTTTTTTTGAACTATCTATCCAATCCTAAAATTAGAGTGAAAAAGAGTAAAAAATCGATTTTCTCAAATAAGCTCAAACGATGTTGGTTACAACTCCTACAGTAGCCTCATGGCTTCTTTGGTGCTGAATGACAGCTCAGCTGACTTCTGACAGTCAACATTTAGGTAGATACCTAAATTTTGAATGTCAGGAGTGACAACTGCTAAACACATGTTTTTGCAGATCATATGGTTCAGCGTAGGAATACATAATTTGGTCTGGTACCTTTTCAAAGCTGTCAGTCAGCACCAAAGAAGTCATGTGGCTACTGTAACTAGGCACAGTTTAACATAATAAATAAAATGCCCCATCACATTTTGTTATGAAGATGAATCTAAGGCTAGTTAACATTAGGGGAAATTGTTAATTTTGATTATATCTCCACAAATCTTTGAGAAATGAAAGACCTTGTAAAGTTCTAGTACCTACTCTTAATAATAAATAACTATTAATTGAAAATATATTTTATAAAATCAATATCTCCGAGTTATAGGCAAATAGTCTTTAAACCACGCTTTGGGAAATATTGATAATAATAATTACTATTATTATTACTATTATTATTATTATTATTACATGTGTTCTATCTTACGACAGGTATATTCCTTCTGTCAATGAGCTTAGAACAGGGCGGTCTCTGCCTCCTCCTTCAGCTTTCAGCTCCTCTTTCCCTCAGCTCCTACTTGGGAAATGGTGAGTTGAAAATGCACAGCACAGTTAATATGTTCCTGTAACAGTGTTTGTTATTTTATGTTTACGCTTGGGTGAAATGCAATGTTCTTTTTTTCACCATTGTGTTTCTATAACAATGTCTACAGTATTATTTTATTTCACATGTCTTATAAGTATAATTTAAATAAGGGAGGAAGAAAGTTTATGCAATGTAGTGTAATTTTAAAAAAATCACAATTATATAAACCCGAGATAAATAATTTAAACTATTATAAATATATATATATTACCGCCGCGTCTTACTACCCGTTCGGGTTGTACGTAAATCAACTAACTATGCTGATGTGATAGAGATGAGGAAAGTTGAATTTAGAAGAAATATACCCTCACTTGTATGGAGGTATAGTGGAAAACTGTTTGGGAAAAACCACCATAAGTGCACATGACCGGGATTCTAACCCTGATCCCACCTGTCATCGGCAGATGATAATATTGATAATTAAAGAATGTTCATCGTATTGAGGACGATCAATTTTAATAACATGGGGAAAAAAAGGTATTCAAATATAGGCCTATACATAAAATATGACGCATTAATTAAGCGATTTATTTGAAAATTTAAAGTTTTTAAAAGCTTTTTTTGGTTTCTTGCATTTCCTAGAGTTAACGAATGGAATTCATAATTGGTGCTTCACTACCTTAGCCCTATGAAAACATTTGTATATATATTTTCAAATAAAAAAAAGGGGCCCCCTTTTAAAAGTACATGGTTTAAATTTATCTCATAATTATAACGTTCCCATGAAACAAGCTTCTCTCAGTTAGGTTCATTGACTTGTAAAGAATTTCCCAATCTCTCAGACAATATTTCTTCTATATAAATATAAAAAAAACCAACAAATAAAAACAATGTATCCCCCGTTTTGTATTCAAATATTGACACTTAAGATGTAATCATAAATAGGTCTACAGTTTAAAAAAATCCATAATAAGCTTAAGCTAAACTCGGACAGCTAATAGCTTTCGCTATCACCACAAAGATTTCGTTATGAATGAAGGGAAGGTATTAAAAAAAAAGGAAAAAAGAAAGGAGAAAGAAGAGTGTATGGGATACAAATAAAAAAAATAAGGAGAGGCATTTGTTTTCAATAAGTAGTTCGCGGGAGATGGAATACGTGAGAAATGTAGTAGGGGATACCTAACATGTAAGAAAAGATGGAAGGGGGCGTGTGGGGAGAGGATTGGGTAAGGGGGTGGAGGGGTGGGGGGCAAGAGAGGTCTCAGCTTGAAAGAATGTGGGAGACTCAAAGGGTCACCTTGCCCATGGGGCATCCTACCCCGCCCATTCACCCAATCAGTTCGGAAAACTGAAACCAGGCATAAAGGGACGAGTGTGTGAGAAAGAGAGAGCAAGACCGTGGGGTGAGGCGGGGTAAAGTTTTTTTTTAAAGTCTTGACCGAAAAACTGGAGGAAGAAGAAGACACTTCTAAATGAGATGACGTTGAACCAATCGCCCTCTATTGGGGTATGGGCAGGTCGTGACACGCATGGCTATACTGGAAACAAACATAACCTCGAACTTGATTAATTAACGCTTTTTGTTTCTATTTACTTTAAAAAAAAAAAAAATTAATATTAACATATTTTCACCGTTCTTTATAGATTCTTTATTAGTTATATTTGTTTTGCGGGTTTTTCATAAACACATTCTATAGTCTAATTTTATTTGAAATAACCTTACATTTTATTATATCTAGATTCAAGTAGGAATAAACATTTAAAAGGCCTTTTTTTCCTACTAGAATCAAGGTAATGATCTAATTTCCCGGATCCATACGTCAAGTGATGTGTTCTGCAGCTATCACTCGTGAAGACATTATAAATACCTATAGAATTACACTCACTATATATGTACACACACACACACACATATATATATATATATAAACACACACATATATACACACACACACACACACACATATATATATATATATACACACACACACACACACATATATACATATATACAGTAGCCCCATGGCTTCTTTGGTGCTGACTGACAGCTCACAACTGATATTTGACGGCTTTGAAAAGTTACCAGACCAAATTATGTATCCCTACGCCGAATCATATGATCTGTAAAAACATGTGTTTAACAGCTGTCACTTCTGACAGTCAACATTTAGGTATATTGACTGTCAGAAGTGACAGCTGTTAAACACATGTTTTTACAGATCATATGATTCGGCGTAGGGATACATAATTTGGTCTGGTAACTTTTCAAAGCCGTCAAATATCAGTTGTGAGCTGTCAGTCAGCACCAAAGAAGCCATGGGGCTACTGTATATATATATATGGGTGTGTATGTATGTATATATACAGTATATATGGGTGTGTATGTATGTATATATATACAGTAGCCCCATGGCTATATATATATATGGGTGTGTATGTATGTATATATATACAGTATATATGGGTGTGTATGTATGTATATATATACAGTAGTCCCATGGCTATATATATATATATATGGGTGTGTATGTATGTATATATATACAGTAGCCTAATGGCTATATATATATATATATGGGTGTGTATGTATGTATATATATACAGTAGCCTCATGGCATAAACATCTTGTATTTAAAATATTTTTTATAAAACCAATAGTATATATATAAACTATTGGTTTTATAAAAAATATTTTAAATACAAGATTTTTATGTTTAAAAGTACCACAACTTTACAATGATGGGTTATTTCACATACAGGTAGATTACATCACAAAATCCACTTTTCCGGTTTCAATGGACCATGAAACTTCGACATTTATCAAAATCTCGAGCGTGATTTTTTTTACGATCACAATCCTTCTCTCTCTGAGGGGGTCGAAAGAAAGCTATAAACATAATATAATTAAAATTTAATAGTAAAAACGTTGAAAAGTTCTAGACAATTCTCTAATACTAAATTAAGTAATGAAATACCACGTTTTTTTTAAAGAAGTTGTTTGTTATTTCAAAATATGACTCCCACCGAAATGGAAAGGAAAGTGTCCATGTTTAATTATAAAACATACATTTTAAGTTTTATGCTTTAAAAAAACGTTAATGAAAAGTTTAAACTACCTCATTTTAAGTAACGTCTCACGTGAAATATTGAACTAGCCTTCTTCAAACAAATAAAGTATTATTTTAAAATCTGGTGCCACAGCACAGTCGGAAAACTTCAATAAAATGGAGAGTTGTTTAGTTGTTTTGTGTCTCAGGGCTGCCATTCCCTTCTTACAGGCGGCACCCTATGTTCAAATAATGATGTTGTGACGCGTTTCCTGTGGTAAAATAATTGCTAGGTTTTTTTCCCCACTAAGTATCCTGTCTGTTTAAATTGCCGTCTAAATCGACTTGTATAATATATAATAATGCTTTTGCAGTTTTTGTAGGAAAAAATGTTGTTGGCAAAAATAAAAAAGAATATAGCTCCAGTAAAAACAGAGTTTAATTTTTTTTTCCACGTGTTGATATCAACAGTTGTTGAATATCTGTCATGAGCATAACGACATTAGGTGATAAAACTTTTTAAACGAAGATAAAAAAGTTGTCATTAAATTTTAAGAAACCCTTGCCACATATTCAAGAAATGATATCATCATTTGAAGAAAATGAAACTAAAAGTTGCAATATTTTATTTATTTTGAAAAAAGAAATGTTTTGCTATATAAACTACAAAACATACTGCCCTTTTCTCGCGTCCCCTTCACTCCCACCTTAAAATACGCTGATATAAAACTATTTAAATATCAAGACGTATCTACTATCGTTCTGCGGCCAAATGATATTTATATCTCTCGAAAACAGAATAGGTTTTCTTTTTTGCTTTTTAGTGAATAATTGAAATCCATTTTAAGATAATCACATGCAATGAAAATAGTTAATTTTAAAGATGGAGACTAGAGGAGGACATCAATAATTTTGAAGCTATATGTTTACATTTAATGATCTTGTTCGGCAATGTAAAGTAAAAGAAGGTAAGTTAAAATTTTTTATTTAAATACTATTATAAAACAATGTGTAAGATACGATCAAAGCACAGCGCCAAATAATTTGGTAGGACGTAGGTATACATTTTAAGTTAATTTAAGGATAAAATCAACAGCATCAACCTATAGTTAGATCACATTGAACCGAACAGAATGTTAAAAATATGTTAATTCATTAAGCTTACAGACACGACCCCCCCCCCCATTCCACCCCTCCCTCTTCTGCTATTAGACATGTATAATGTGTCGAGAAAATATTTACCCTGAGATTGAAAATGTATACCGTGCGATAGATTTACATCTCTTGCCCCTCGAGTATCCGAATAATTTTAAATGAAGGGCTTTTTTACCCTGAAGGGTTGTTATTACTGGTTTGAACATTCTTTAAGACGAAGGAGTCCACTAAGCGGGCTTTAATTCTACACTTAATAAAGTGTTTGCGTGTGTAGATTCACACTTATGCTTGGTATTGTTCGAGAAACATACTGGAAGTGTTGGGCTCGACTCAACCTTAGCATCTGAGTGCGTGGACTAAACGGCAACATGGGATTACTGAAAGTTGATCATTCAAAAAGTAGATCGTTCAACATCTGTTACTTGAAAGTTTATCATTCAAAAAGTCAGTCGTTCAAAATCTCATTACTTGAAAGTTGATAATTCAAAAGTTAGTTGTTCAACATCTAATTACTTGAAAGTTGATAAATCAAAAGTTAGTTGTTCAACATCTGATTACTTGAAAGTTGATAATTCAAAAGTTAGTTGTTCAACATCTAATTACTTGAAAGTTTATAATTCAAAAGTCAAATGTTCAACATCAGATTACTTGAAAGTTTATAATTCAAAAGTCAAATGTTCAACATCCGATTACCTGCCTCGGTGGTGTAGTTGGCTAATGCGCTTGTCGTGTTGAGCTCAACCGCTGAGGACGGGGAGATCGAGGTTCGAATCTCGGTCGGGTGAACTGGGGGTGGTTTTCCCTAAATGGTTTTCCCCATCTCCCTCCACGCAAATGCGGGTTCATTTCCTCTAATCCAACCTTCCCAATTCCTAATCCATTAGAGTAATTAGTACTTAAAAAGCGTATAACCCGAACGGGTAGTAAGACGTGGTGCTAAATATTATTATTATAACATCTGATTACTTGAAAGTTTATCATTCAAAAGTCAATTGTTCAACATCTGATTACTTGAAAGTGTATAATTCAAAAGTCAAATGTTCAACATCTGATTACTTGAAAGTGTATATTTCAAAAGTCAAATGTTCAACATTTGATTACTTAAAAGTTGATAGTTAAAAAAAATATACACTTCCAAAGTTGATCACTTAACAGTTGAGCATTACGAAAATATAATTTTAAAAGATTTCTGGTAAGTTGAAGATCATTTAAAAAGCTGACCATTCAAAAATATCGAATCAATAAAGAACAAGCTTTTCTCTCCATAAATGAAATATATAATAGGATAATCCTAGAAAACTCAACCTATGTATTTTTCATTGATACTACCATTGTATACCTATTCTTTGGTGGTGACAAGTAACAGCCAACATAAGTTACCAGATCTACTTTCATGTATACATTCGCCAAACCAAATGATCTGCCAGACCATATATTGATTTGTTGTCACTTTGGGCTGTCAAAACTTTCACCCCAAATAAATTGTTTTTAATTATGTTTTACTTTTAAGTTTTAGCCGTTCTTACATCTTCTCCTAGATGTCAGTTACCGGCACTCCTATGGCGAATAGACTAGTTTTTGTGTCTTGGTAAAATGGTTTACTTCTTTTCTAATGTTGTCTGCCTCCCCTTTGTTTAAAGTTAATACCAGTAATTCAGAGCAACTTCATTCTAAGATACATGTCCACTAGGCGGAACGAAACCAAACATCCACAGTACAGTACATAGTTATTCAAGTATGTTTTCCGAAAATTAATATTTGATCAAATATGGCTTTTAACTTAACCATTATTATTGAGAGTGTTGGAGCTCATTGCAATGAATAGAATTACCGACGCTATAATATTATAATTTTGTACTTATTTTAACGTTTTCTACTTTCTTGCCACTCTTTGGAGATAGGAAGTATTGTGATCGTTAAAAAAAAATCTAATTCGAGATTTTGATTAACTGATGGTTCACTGACATGAAAAAGTTGTTTTTTCAAAATCAGTTATCACAAGTTTGATTAAAATTCATATCTAGGCACTGTTTAACATTAAAAACAAACTTGCTTATCTCATATTTCCAGGAAAATGACTTAGAAGGTACGTTACATAAAGAAATATCTCTAACTTTGATAGTATCTCCTCAATTATTCGAAACATGATAGAACTTATCATGGCAAAGATTTAGTACTATTAAAAATTAAATATTTTATTTGAAATATATTTTTATAAAACCAATTGCTTACAATCTAAAAGCAAATATATTTTTAAAATGGAGGTATGGAAAACTGAGAGTTGATTGTTATGTTCTTTGATAAACAGAGCTTTAGGCCTACTTTTTTTCTCGATATGTTTCTGTTACAGTGTCTATAATTTAATTTGTGCTCTTTGGCAGAAAATTATAAGAAAATTCTATTTATGTTCCTGCAAAAATTTATATAATATCTTTTCACACATCCTATGAGTTTTAAGTAAATGTCTCCCTATTTAGTAAAAGGAGTGTTTTAAAAGTCTGTGCAGTACATCGTACCATTTATTTCTTTGTTTCAGAAAAATTAAATAGTAGGTCCTACAAAACACATATATGATTGGCGTTTTGATATACTTTATGTATCTTGAGAAAAAAAAACATACTACCTATATTTATTATTTTTGAACTAGAGTTTATTTTCTCCACAAGATTTTCAATTTTTTTTTCTATTTGTGACCCCTTTTCAAAAGACAACATTACTTGCAACTCCAGCCAGTAATGGTTAAGTTAAGTTGAGTTTTTTTTTACTCCAGTGTCAGTTTTTGAGCAGTTTTGAATACAATGAGGGATAGAAATAAAAATACATATTTTTACAAATAAATCTATACATATGGTTATATATATTTTTTATAATTTACAAACATTATAAAATTCAGTTAGTTTATCTTAGTTAATTATAATAATAAATATTAAAGTTGTGTTTGTAAAATAATGCCAGACGACGTTTATTTCTGCAATAAGCTAAACAAATATAGAATGAAAGGCTGTGCATTATATTTCCAATAGTTATATAATTAATACTTTATTTTGTATCACCTCTTCTCCTATTTAAGTGACAAATAACGTTACAAATACATTTAATGAAGGATGGGAAGGATCAAACATAAGAGATATATTCAAGTTTAACAAATCAGTTTAATTTAAATCTAAACAAGTTGAAAGTAATACAAATGGTTTGACGAGATCATTACTAAACGTTCCATTGAATATTGATGGGAATTATATCTGTTACTTTAGACATTGGTGCCCCAATCAGGAGCGTTAGGTGTGAAGCACCTAGGTTTGACCTGCAACCATGACGAGTATGGTTTTATCTATGTTAGAAAGGATGTAACGCGTTAAAGCAGAAAACACACACACTCTATTTGAAGGTACGTTTGCCTCAACACAACGGAAATTTAAATTATTATTATTATTATTAGCACCACGTCTTACTACCCGTTCGGCTTATACGCACTTACGCTAATGTGTAATGGTAGGGTGATTGTTTCTTGTCAGAGGTGAAGGAAGGGTTTGGTAATCAGATAAATCTTTGCCGGGACCGAGGATTGAACCCCGGCCGCCAGCATAAAAGTGACACCTTACCCCTAGACCGCCAGGTCACCGGCAATTTAAATTGGAAGCAAGAATTGATTTAAGGTTAAGTTAAAATATTTAATACCATTCCAGCCTTGCGGCTGCGGCCTAATATGCATATAAAAGAATAATAGTAAACAATACTAAATTTCTAGAAAGTCCTAGTTTAAAGAGTTACAACGTTGGTAGTTAAATGAGCTAGCTAGCATGAGTTAACTCCATATTGAGTTAAGAGATACAATGATTAAGTTCCAAGAAAGGGAACATTAAGTTTACAAATAGTTAATGGTGAGCTACCAGGAATCTAGGCTGTAAAGATCCCTATGGTCGGTATATTCCTCATTAGTTCTGCCTGGCCATTCAATAGTATATTTGAATTTCAACACAAGTCTGGATAGAGGCTTTAACAACTGCAAACAGTTAAATATAAACTAATTCAAGAAGTGCCTGAAGGGGCCGGACAAAATAAACAATACCACGCGGGCCACTACTCTAGACAGGTAGCGTACCCATGAGTTGATAACCGTACAAAGGTACACCAATAGAAAGACCCAACTAGGTCATGGAACAAAGCTATAGATAGCCTGATTTCCACCAATATTCGATCTAAAGATTTAATCTAGCCCAAACCTGGCCATACAGTATAGGGCGTCTGGTTATTGCCCAGGTATTTAAGACTGTGTCTTATGGACATAGAAAAACAAACCAGAAACTCTGATTTTCAAAACCACATATTATGGACATAGCAAAACAGAGCATAAACACTGACATTCAAAACTATGTCTTATGGACATAGTAAAAGCAAGTCAGAACTCTGACATTCAAAATTATGTCTTATGGACATAGCAAAACATAGCATAAACCCTGATATTAAAAAATATGTCTTATGGACATAGTAAAAAATAGTCAGAACTCTAACATTCAAAATTATGTCTTATGGACATAGCAAAACATATCATGAAGACCCTAACAAAGATTACTAGATTAAGTTTTCATAGTCATAGACTTTACTTCATCTGCGGCGAGGAGGAGAGACCGATGCCTCAAACATCGTGATCACAGCTGGCTTAGTCTACTGGTCCTCGTTTAACTTCTAGGATGTCCTCCGAAGAATCGTTACAATAGAATACAAAATGTGAAGCGAGGGATGGAGGTTTTATACAAGATGGACTGACGTATAAGGGAAGGGACATCAAAAAGGCGGGGGGGGGTGATTTTCTAAAAATTAGCAAAAAGACAACAAGCGCTAGGAGATGGTCGCTGAGGAAAACACAAGGAAGTGACTCGTCATTTCTGTTAGGTCTGGCAAGCGTTCAAGATGTTAGTGAGTTGAACTTCCTCCAGGAAGTGTCGAATATTCAGCTGGGGCACTTTACTCAATTTTGGGTGTTTCCAGCAACACGATTTCACCGTGAGTTTATATCTGCTACATATTATTAGAATTTATTAGTTCTTGGATTTATAGTGATAATCGTGTATAAGGTATTTTGAGTGTAAGTGCTAAAGGCTAATTAGCACGTTACAACTTACTCAAGTTTGTTCAAGTTTACTGCATCTCCCAGAATTGTTTTGCGAACCCCTGAAGGGCTGTGACCCACGGTTTAAGAACCAGCACAATAAACAGTGGGGCATAAGTAGTTATAACTTTCGCAGAAATAACTTTTAGAAAATACAAACTTTTTTGTGGTCAATATTGATAGATGTTACTATATTATTATTTTATAGATATTAATATTATCTATCCAAAGCGATGGCTTTATTTTACACATGAATATAATTTAAACTGTTTTAGTAACTTTTAAAACTGTCAAACAATTTTCTCCTTATCTATATCTGACTGTATATGATGTTCATTTTGACATGGTCACTATACTACGCTAAAACTAATTGTTCTGTAGCTAATTTAGTTCACGAAATACCAAACTCTTTTGGTCATAGCAATGTATATAGTACAAACAACATTTTTAATTAATGATATACATAAATATTGAAATATGTTAGTTCCACATAGTACAAAATCTCTAGATAACTATGGCAATCACAAACCAATCACGGTAGTCAATAGATTAAAATAAATAAAGTGTTTGAGGCAAACTATTACCTTGTTCATAAACTGAGTTCACAAACAAACGCAATACATTAACAACCCAATACTTACAAAGCACGTTCATAAAATAATCTAAACGACTAATATACATTGATAAAAAAAATAATGTTGGAACAAATAGCATCACATTTCACCAAAGAGCATGAATAAATAAGATACTCTGTTACAGAAACATATTGAATAGTAAGCATCATGCTTTTCCAAAGAGCAATGTAAACATAATTTGATTATTTTAATTGTTATGTTGCTGCTAGAGTTTTCATATAGTAATAACGCTTTTATGTTAGAGAACGCAAGTAGGGTTTGTTTTAGAGTAAATGTCCCTCAATTTGCGTGGAATGAAAATGGAATACAATTAGGGAAAAACCAGCCTTAATACATCGGATCTCCCCGCCATAATCCACAGTCCAGTCTATTGAGAGAGGGATGCCTTAGGTCAGGGTGGTCCAACGTTTTTCACCCTAAGGGTCAAATTTGATTATCAGTTTGCACCGTGGGCCGAAGATATATTTTGTAATCCCATCAACTTAATATGGGCCTACAAACAATCATTTTTAATACTTATAATAAATTGTATTCTTGGTTGTAATAGTTTTCACATTTTACCTCCAAAATTATGTATATTAATCTCCCAAAAATTTGCGCGCACACACACACACACACACACTATCACAACTTGTTGTTATTATTATTATTATTATTATTATTATTATCATCATCACTAGGTGTTCCGTCTTACGACAGATCAATTCCTTTTTTCAGTGAACTCAGACCGCCAATGCGCTCTGTCATCTGCCTCCTCCTTCAGTTCCTAGAATTTTCTTCTTTCCTTAAAGTCATCCAATATTTGAAGCATTATAAATATACCAGTAAGCCTTTGCGAAACTTTCGTACATTCAACCTTCCGGCCCCCCTCCCCCCCAAATAATGATTTAATCTTTTGTTGGGTTGTTGAAATTAAATACTCCGTCAAGTGTATACACAAAATAGCAAAGAGAGTTTATTTTCGTGTAATTGATACAAAAATATTGTTAGATTTTTCTTTTAACTTGAATTTTAAACAAACAATGTGTTTTAACGTAAACTGAGTATGTTATATCAGAAGTCGGTAGATCTACTGAATATCCTATCCATTGACACCTTATTCATCGCTGTAGGCTTTGTATTAGTTGAGAAATAGGGATGTTGACAACAGAAATAATATATAGGATATTTATACATATTTTTTATTAGTAAAATAAATGTATAGTAAAACTCAATAATTACAATACTTACTTAATTACAATTACAATTACAATACAATTACAATTTATACTTGAATCATTATTTATTTCACATCTGCTACCGAGGGTATCCCTTTAATTATCCTTCAGGATACAGAGAGATCCACACTTTCAGTGAGCGTGGGCCCAACATGGCCCGTAGGCCGCCAGTTGGGCCACACTTCCTTAGAGCATTCGACCACTGTGGCAAATCTAAGAAACTATACTTGATTTATCTCCTCTAGTTCATACGTCAAGTCATGTGATATGAAACTGTCATGTTTGATATAAATTATTCATTACCTATACAGGGTGAGGCATTTAAGTTGAGACACCAGAATATCCCCAAAACAAACGATTTTAGAAAAAAAAAAATGTTCCGAACAAAAGTGTTATGTTTTTCAGTTAGTTTTGATTTAGTAGAAGTCTTCAAGGTTATTTCAAGGTCAGATTTGATTTTAAAAATTAAAACGTATAATTTTCTTAACAGCATTTAATTATACACAAAAAAACAATTAACTTTTTCCTGAAACAATTTTTATTTGGCATCAATGAATATATTTTAATAGCAATTTTATTTAAAAAATATAATTATATTACGCTATTTTTATTACTACGTTAAAATGCAATATTATTTATAAAATTGTTTTGGTAATTGTTCAAAATGAAGTAAATGTGGTAAGAATAGTTTTTTTTTAAATGTATGTAGTCAATTGTCACAAACATGAAAGCGTTTGAATCTCGTGTCATCAAAACAAAGCAAACTTACAAATAAAGTATGGAATACTTTCAGTCCTCTTGGATATTTTACATAGCACAGTACTCATTCCCCTTTTTTTAAAAAATTTATAGCTAATTTTATTGTTAGTTAAATATGGATTACTTAACTGTTGCAGAAAAAACCAAGACTATTTTAATTTATGGTGAATCTAGACGAAACGCCAATGAAGAAATTCATTTGTACGGTCAACTATTCCCTGAGAAAAAGGACTCCATCGCGCGAATCAATTTTTATGTATAGTAAAACAGTTTTCAGAAGATGGAAATGTTCAGTCGAAAAAGATAAAATTCCTAAAAACTGTTACCGGTGAAAATAATGAAATCTTGGTGCTAGCTGCAGTTGATAACAATCCTCATGTAAGTTCTCGACAAATATCTCAGAGAAGTGTTCTTAGAATACTAAAACGTCATAAATTACACCATTCCCATGTATCACGACACCAAAAGCTTCATCGACATGACTTCGAAAATCGAGTGAGGCTTTTTAAATGGGCACAAGCAGGTACGTATCCGGAGAGGGGGGTGGGCTCGTGGGGCTGAAACCCCCTCCCTAAAATCTAAACAAAATTTAAAAATTATTAGTAAAAGATAAATATTATAAAATTATCTTGAATTAAAAAAGACAGTTAAACAATGGTGTGTAAACTACATTTTTAGTTCCATTAGTGAAAATTTATTCAATTATTTCCTTCAAATGTGTTTCGTTGTTTTCGGGTAATTTCAAACCTGCCGCCGTGCGATTAGCTTATAGTTAACACGTTTGGCAACACTGAAGACTAAATTCACTTGATCTACAGCCTAAGTTTCCCGGCACAGATTTATCAGAAGGCCAAACCCCTCCTTCACCTATGACAAGACGTGTATTAATCACAACTTGTGAATGTGTGGTATGCCAGGCCTCCACCGTGGTTCGGATTCCACGTTAAACTGTAGGTCCTCCGTTTCATCTCATAGCCACCCTACCATTAGTGTAAGTGCGTATAGCCCGAACGGGTAGTAAGACGCAATGCTAATAATAATACAGCCTTTGCCTAAGTAGTAAGTTACTATTAAAAGTAATACAAAGTATATCAATTATTAGTGAAGCAAGAATTGGTTTATATTTATTATATGTATTTTTCTCTCCGTGCAGATCAAATTCGTCAGAGCCCCTCACCCCGCTGTTTGGTTGATGGCCGTCGTTGTCGGACAGTATTTGAAGAATGAGGGGCTCCTCCCCCCCTCCTCCCCCTCAATTAACAATAACTTTTTCCTTTACTTTTTTCCTATGAATCAGGTTTTACAAATCACGGGGTAGTTAATAGGCACAACATGCATTGATGGTCTGCCGAAAATTTACGGTGGTTACGAAAGGTTGAACATCAACCCGGTTGGAATGTGAATGTCTGATGTGTAGTTATTGGTGACAAACTAATAGAGCCGTTATCTATTGACGATACGTTGAATGGAGACATATATTGGAACTCTATGAATGAACAATTACCACAACTACTAGATGAAGTAAATTTGGAAATAAGACTCAACATTTTGTAGTTTCAGCATTATGGTTGTTCAACGCATTTTTCACGTACTGCAAGACAAGTACTATATCTGGACTACAATGGACGTTGGTTGGGATGGGGTGGTCCAATTCTATGGCCAGCTAGATCGCCAGACTTAACGTATCTTGATTTGTTTGGTATAGGGCTACCATTTACAAAGTGTAACAAGAGCTACCAACCACTCCAGCAATTGTGAAGAAACGCATTAGAAATTCTTGCAGAAATATTGCTAGAGAGTCTTTTACTACGTGTTCATCAATTTTTATAAAGCTAATTGAAAAGTGTATCGAGGTTGATGGTCAACATTGTGAACATTTACTAAAGTAATTTTATAAATAATATTACATTTAGAATATTGAAGAACATCTTAACATGATCAAATGTTCTTGAATAAAAATTGTTATAAAGAAAATTAATACAAGTTAAAATATCTTTAAGAATTGATGTCAAATAAAATTAAGTTTCAGGCCAAAGTTATTTGTTTTTTTTTTGTGTATAATAAAATGTCATTAAAAATTATAGGTTTTCTTTTAAAAACAAAAACAATGCTAACCTTGAAATAGCCGTTGAGACGTCCAACAAATCAAAAACAACTAGTACTGTTCTCTTTCCCACCGAAAAACAAAAAAAGTTTGTTCGTAACAATTTTTTCTAAAATGATTTGTTTTATATTCTGGAGTTTAAAACTTAAATACCTCATCCTGTATAGTAGCAATAACAATAATATTAATATAGTGAAATGTTAACAATATTGAAAAAAAAACAGTTTGAATTTTCTAAAAGGTTATTCTTACCACAATCGCACTGTACTAGTCCATCATATGTTAAAAGATTCCTCTTATAGGCAATTTTAGTTTGTTCCAGGCACAATGCACAAAGTGAATGTACAAAAATAAGTCAAATAATGACACACATGTCGAGAAACGAGATGTCGGAAGATTTTCGCGTGAATTCCAGATAAACTCTGTCTTTCTTTGTTAACAACTTTACAAATAGGACCTAGTTTATTTTTAATAGAGGTCCTCTGTGGACCAGAAAGAGCCAGAAATGAGCCGGTTTGGCCATGTAAATAACCCAAGATGAGGTTTAAGCCTGGCTGAATCTTTTGACGGTAGAAGATGTCCAAGGTTAAGTCCCAGCCTACGACTGGAGCAAAGAAAGGAAGACGCTTCTACTCATTATTCTCGCGTGTTGGTGTAGATGGCGACACGTTAGCGTCTTGTCGTTGGCGTGTTTTCAGCTGGTAAAGCGCAAAGACAGAATTTGTTTACCTGCTTTGAAGTATTTCAGAAGTGCACAAGGTAAGTGCATCAAAAGTACACCATTGTTTATACGACCTACCGGGTCACATGTGCCGTGTGTGGGGGGGGGGGGGNGGGGGGGGGGGGGAACACAAATCCCCCCCCCCACTATATATATATATATGTATGGTGCCCTATTTGGGGGATCGGAATAGACAAAAAAAACCAACATTTAATTCGTATTTTTTGAGAACCCCAAGGGGTTGGGAAAAAGTTATTGTTTCTATTATGATTTGGTATTTTGTAAAAAATGTTTGTAAATAGATAGTAATTAAGAAAAATAAAAATACTAACGAAAGAAAGTCTCTGAGTCCCCATATGGCAACACCGCTTGTTGAAATCGGATTAATATAACCTAACCTAACCTAACCCAGCTTAACATTACACCAAATAATGAAAAGTTAATACCGTTTGCAGATTATGTGATAGCTAAAGAGATTTACCATGTTCTTTAGTTATGCAGATTTTTTTCCTATGTGCGCTTTTGACCCAAATCTTCACGTGCTTTTGATATGAGGTTGTCGACCTCAGTGGTCTTAGGGTAGAGTGCTCGCCTCAGTATCCGATATTGGTGGGTTCAAAAACAGTTGGGGCCGACGGATTTCTCTTGAACGATAAAAACCCCTAGCACAACTTCCTTCCGTCGGTCCCATGGAAGTTTTGTGAAAATATCTTTTCCAGCCAAATTGGTAGGCCCTTCCACTAATTGAATTCTCGTGTGCTGATATAATTGGTCGGTTAAGAAAGTGCATGTTTAATACACCAAACAAATAAAATTAAAATAAATGAGTTTTCTGCTTCTTGTGCACTTTCTATCTTTTCGGGTTTCAGTTGTAGATTCGTATTTGATCCGAAATTCCTGATATAAATATATGAAAAAGAGTCGAATCGAATTCAAAATTTCAAATTTAAATAAGCCTATAGCTCAAACTCAAGTTCTATGAAGCTTGATTTGGAGTTGAAATTTAAAAATCAAAATAATGACCACATTAACTTTTACAATCGGGCTAAATTTTGACATTCATTTTATGTATACTCTGAATGTAACTATAAAATATATATTTTGTAATTTAGAAATGAAACTTTCGAATCCTACTTTCCGTGATTCACATGGTATTCGAGAGATTCGATACTCGTAAATATCCCCAAAAAATATCTCAAATACAATTATTATGAAAACCTTGACTTGGTATTACAATATTAAGCAAATTGTTAAAAGTAATTATATAAATTTGTGTAGTTGGGAGAACGAAATTATAAAAAAAATACCAAATTGAAATAATATTATTAATTTACTGGGAAAGGTTGTTTATGACGTAAATATACATGATAAACAAAATAGTATTTGTCAGTGGCATAAATCAATTTTAGGTATTTTCAATTTAAAATTGTGCATTTTTAAAGATTCGAGTATTTGAATTTGTATTAGCCTAGAGATTCGAAAGAAAATTTAAAAAAACCTAGTTCGAGATTTGGATTCGAGAAATATAGTATTTGACTCATTTTTATCTATAATAATAAAATGTAGATTTTTGTCTGTTTGAAACAAAGACAAGCGTTTCCTGGGGTAACCACGCATTTCATTGTGCGGCTATACCGGTCCACGCCGGGTACTCAGCTAGTTTGTAATATGATATATCAAGGTAACGTAGATTTTGAAGGATATAAACTTCTAAATTACCGTTCGGACTGAACATCGTAACCAGAGCAGTGACCCGAAATAACGGCAGTTGTATTTAAATGGTAATTACATTGATAAAGCTACCAGTCAATATACTTTATTTCAAGATGATATATCACTTTCCAACATAATATACAGTGGTTAGGGATGTTAATTAGATTAAGGAGGAAATATCCCCGTTATCAGGAGCAGATTTATCAACTAGAAAAAAAACCACTTTGGTTGATGGGTGGTCTGACGCGCTACTTTCGTGTTGGACTAGTCTGCCAAAGACGGTGATATCGGGGTTCGATCCCGGCCGGGTGCACTGAGGTTTTTTTTACTAGATGGTTTTCCAATCTCTCTCCATGCAAATGCAATTTTATTTCCTCTAAATTAAACCTTTTTAACCCTTAACTCATTAGTGTAATTAGTACATAGGCGTATAACCCTAACGGGTAGTAAGGCACGGTGCCAAAGAAACTAAAAATAATCCCTTAATATCCATTTGTGTATATTAGGCCTTTATATGACTATACATAAATACGTAGGTGTTAGTAGAAACCTTTAGAAAATACTAACTTTTTGGCAGCCAACATTGATAACATTTTATTAAATTATTATTATTATCATCATTATTATTTTATATTTATTGATAATATTGATCAAAAGTGAGAGTTCCAGTCCACACAAACTGACGCAAGAATACAGCAAAGTACAGTAGCCCCATGGCTTCTTTGGTGCTGACTGACAGCTCAGAGCTGACAGATAAAACCTTTGAAAAGTTACCAGACCAAATTATGTCTCCCTACGCTGAACCATATGATCTGCAAAATCATGTGTTTAGCAGCTGCCACTTTTAATGGTCCAAATTTAGGTATATAACTAAATGTTGACTGTCAGAAGTCAGCTGTGAGCTGTCAGTCAGCACCAAAGAAGTAATGGAGCTACTGTAGATCTTGTTTAGCTTTAAGATAAGGATCTTCCTATTAAAATTGCACTATACACACTATGCTTGGATAAAGTGTTTGCCTTAGGTACCTATTTTAGTGGTCTTGTGGGTAAAGTGCTCGCTTAAAAACCCGAAGTTCATGGGTTCAAACCCTGCTGAAGTCAACGGATTTTTACTGAGTGATACAAATACGTATCACAGCTTGCTTTGGAAGCAAAGTGAGGCCATCGGTCACATGTCGATTGTGGTACAGTATTTAAAAGAAACCTGGAAGGTAGGCCTATATGGAACTAACTTTTCGGCAAATTTTTGTAGGCTCTTTCTCGCCGGCGTGTAGAAATCCAGTGAGTAAAGCAACTGGGAGCTACCTCACTGTCACCATTTCCAGAGGATATGTGCGTTCTACCAGATGGTGAGAGCAACACTAACCAGCTTAAGGGCTGAGTGAATGCTCAGCTCCGGATGGATGGGAAGCACATCGTAACTAAACCTCGGGTTGAATTATCATTATTAGTTTAAAGAAGTAGGGCTTTGGTTTTGTTTGGAGTGAACAAGTTAAAAAGAAAAGACTCTGTTAACATTTGATAAAACAAAGTGTGCCCACCTATGTTCCGTACACCCACCAGGGATTCGAACCCTGATCTTCTTCATCACCGTCAAACCATACTAGACGAGACTGATGTATTCTTCTGTGCGCCCACTGTCTAGTGTGTTTAAACAAAACTACATTTTACTATAGTTCAACAAGCATTTAAAATTATAAATTGTCTTGAAAATGTCTGGTGCAGTCAAAATATGTGTGATATTGGGGATTGGAAAATAAACTTTTACTTAGTTTCCACAAATATGAACTTAAAGTGACCGCGTGTGGTTTAGTGGTCAGAGTTCCTAGCTATAGATATAGAGTTTCTGGGTTCGATCCCCAGCGCTACAAGATTTCTCTGTGAATCCTTGGATCTGTAACGGGGTCAACTCAGCCTCGTGATGACGAGGAACTATCTGAATAAAGAAGTAGTGGCTCCGGTCTATAAAACTGAAATAAACTGCCTAAGGGCTCGCTGTGCCCGGTAAATATGGCTCGATTGAGGATTGACATCATGAGGATTTTTTAGTCAACTCCTAGTTTCTTTGTGGTTATTTCCAAAATACATAGATACACTTTTAAAAGTGAGTTGGACGGTGACTCGAGTTAAGGTACACATATATTTTTGCAGTTCAAAATACCATTTTAAGGTCTAAATAAAGCATTGATTGTTTCAGCAGGTATGTTTAGTTTAACTTCCCACACATAGTAGCTTCAACAGTTATTTTAAATTTGAAGTGTACAGGATAAAAATGGGGAATATCGCACTACACACATTTTCCAGAACAACAACTTGTACATCACAAACCCCACAGGGAACCCAGCAAATATTTTCTTTTTAATATCAATTTAAATATGACAGAGACCGCTTTTAAACATAATCTAAAGTTCATTAGGAAGGTATCATGATTGTCTAACAGTTGGCAGCACTGACTCAATTTGAGTTAAAATTGGACTCTTCCCCTTTTTACTCTGTACCTTTAGTTGGGGTATTTTGGAGTTTTAATATGACTTTTCTTTTTCATTTAAAACGTCCTTGTATGTATCCACTACGATCCTGACTAGGTAAGGCAATTTTACTTACTATATCGATATAGTAATCATTCGATATCGAACAAATTAAATCGATTATTTCCAATACACATATTTTGCATTGTTCTGGATGAACCGGGATGATGGTATTAATATGGCTACTGTTCTGAAATGCTATTGTTCACCACTTTTAACTTTTTAACGTTTTATTTAGGGTATGAAAATAGCAGACCAGCTTAGTAAAAAACTGGAGATCGTCGACTGAGTTAATAAAAATAGAGATAAATTCGTTCAATTTATTATGGTCGCCTCCCTATTCCGAACAGTTCTGATTGCGGGCATGCAATTTTTGATATATGTGGAGAAGTCTAGATTGCGGACACGCCATGTTGCTATGCCATCCTGCCCTTAATTTGATAATAGGGGTGGCCCACGGGGGCCTAGCACTCGTACGTTCTTTCAATCTCCTCGGTCTTAATTTAACGAGTATTTCTAGGTTAGGTTAGGCTATGTTATGTCAGGCTAGGCCAGGGTAAGCTTAGTCAACAGGAAAGTCCCGGGGGCCGGTGGGTGCTGCCAGTAACCCTTTCCATCCGTGTCACCACCCTCACGTAGGAATTTCTGTGAGTTGCTCTTTTACTTGTTCACATTCTGGGCATTGGGCATTTAGGTAGACAATATTTTTGGGTGTGTTCGCGATTCAGTCGAATTTTACCCTGTTCGTAATCTGGACTGTTTGCAATCAGGATACAATAATTTATTTTGATTCACCATCTTTAAAGCATAGTTTGTGACAACTTTCGATAAATTGGTCGTTATATAGGATGCCAAAAAACACAGTAGCGGATTTAGGCTTAGGCCCGTGAGGCCCGGGCCTAGGGCGGCAAATTTTGAGGGGCGCCAAAATTTTTAAGATGATTAAAATTAAAAATCGATTGGGTTTTCTGTAAACTGTAAGACCAAATTTTAAAGTTTATATTATTGCGCTCTTACTATCGAAACATAGTACCATTTTGAGGGTAGAATTTCTTTGTTAAAATAATTAATGAGGCAAGTACTAAAATTTGAAATATCTAACAAAAAGATTTTAAAAAACTTTTTTAAATGTTTAATTTATACCTGAATTAGATTTCTTATTATTATTGTTATTATTTTCATTATTTTATACACACACACACACACACATATCGCCATATCGTCTCGGGCCTAGGGCGTCCTCAAACCTAAATCACTACTGAAAAAAAACATATATTTATACCACTGCTTTAGTACCCGATACATTGATAAATTTATTTATTTTGTAAATAAATACGTACTTTTTTAAATCAATTATATCTTTACCATCCTTAATTCTGACAAATGTTCAAGAACTGTTGGGATCACCACGTAGAAAACTAAACTAAACCTACACACCTGAAGCAATATTCTATTTATTTTGGTTCAATTTTAATTTGATTTTTAATTTAATTTAAAACACTCACAAAAAAGTAATATCTGCTAAAACCCCACCCAGGCCCGCAGGACGAAAAATCCCCAATTCGAGTTATTTACTCATATAATAAAGAAGTGTCATATCTTTTTCGTTCTTGCTCCATGACTCCACCACCTACATACCTGTCTGCCTCTTATGGTTGGTCAAGATTCGTGGTAGAGACTTTTTTTTCCGAAAGAGAGAAAAAAAAAACAGCTCCGAGCATTACATTACAGGAAAATACTCTCTTCAGATCAAAGATAGGCGGCACCATTATACCTTGAAAGTCAAGAGGGGAAAAGAGAGACATATACACACATACACAAAAAAATATAGATGTATACTACCTGGACATTTTCCACTTTTTTACTTCTTCTGCTTCCATGTTAACACGTCAGGCTGTCCCCACCCCTCCCGTTTAACCCCTTCAAACTACCTTCTTTGTCAGGGGCTGCGCTAGATATATGCTTTCGCACTAGAAATGCAGATATGACATCTAAAACTAAATAAGATTATCACTTTAGAAATACAATAAAACCCCGTTAGATCCTAGGAAGACCAAAATTTCCGATAACTAGAACAAAATTTACAGAAAAGGTGGGGACAAAAAAACCCAACAAAATTGGTCAAATGAAATATAGTCAATATATAACAAACTCAAAAAGTTTAAAGAGAATTAATTGTAAGAAAGTGACTGTTAATAAATTTAGTCTTTTGGTCATCAAAATGTCTTTTTCTGTAACAAAAAGTAATTACAGTAAGCCTACTCTACTGTTGAATCTCAGATTAATTTCTGGTCAGCTGTAGTATTTACAATGCACTAGATCTTCTAGTATGTCCTAGAGCAAGTTGTTACTTTCAATGATCTGTCTCAGTCTCACTTATGGCTCTGACCAATATGAAAGTGACAGAGGAATGAACTATACTAATAATAACATTCAATATACAGCCAGTCTCTGTGATGGATCGAAGGTGTCACTTGTAGAGGCTTAGCAGACTGATGTGCAATAGTACCTTCTGGCTCATTGAGTAAAGCAATGGGAAACTACCTTACTCCTTATTTCCCTAGTACGCCTCTTCAGTGCTGCCTAGGATTTACAGCTGACGGTTGAACTGATGAGGATCCAACCAACCTTCCGGTCTATGCATGTAAAAATGATTACGGTAAATGTTAAACTTTAGTATATATTACATGTTCCACATCAGTCAAATGAATGTACATTTAATACAACTCACTCAACAATATTTTAAGATTTGTAAAAATACCCTCTCTACCCAGACACACTTACGCATCTTTCCAGTTGATCAGACTCTTCGCTAATTCGAACAAACTTTAGTACCAATTAGTTCTGATTAACGAGGTTTCTACTGTATTTCAATAATCGAGCCCATATCGTTAGTTGCATAGTCTAACGAGTCCTTCTCGTGTTAGACAAGATCTCAGAATATTGGGAGATCGGGGTTCGAAACTCGGTTGGTTGTACTGAACGTGGTTTTCCCTAGATGGTTCTTACACTCTCCTTTTATACAAGGGTTGGAGCATTTCCTCTAATTGCAGCCTTCCTCATTCCCAACGGATACCCTGACGTGATGAAAAATAAATACAAATTAAAATTATTTGATTAAGAGTAACCTATTATATAATTTTTTTAACACCACGTCTTACTACCATTTCGAGTAGTAATTATAGGTTCATGTAATAATTACAGTAGTGGTTTTAGGGGTTAGGAAGGTTATATTTATAAAAAGTGTACTTGCACTTGCGAGGATGTAAATCGGAAATCCATTTAGGAAAAAAACACACCCTCAATTCACCCGACCAGGATTTGACCCTTGATCTCACTGTCATTGGCAGTCTAGTCCACTATGAGAGTAGTGCCTTAGACTATGCGGCCATCGAAGGGACTTGTTAATCATTATTTTACCCCTTAGGTAATTATGAAATGTGCATTTTATAAACACATCTATTACACAGCGCGTCGCTTACAAACTAACTTAAATCTAGTATAGTAAAACTAATAGACCTACAAGACAGACATCCCTTTCAGTATAACTAATGCTATACCATTATTCTTAGTAATAAAACTAATGCTATACAGTTATTCGTAGTAGTAGAACTATTACTATACAACATTTCCTAACAGTAAACTGATACTGTATAATTAGCCTATTCATAGCAGTAAAATCAATACTATACAGTCATTACTAGTAATAAAATTAATGCTATACAGTTATTCCTAGTAGTAGAACTATTACTATACAGCATTTCCTAACAGTAAACTGTTACTATATAGTTAGCCTATTCATAGCAGTAAAATCAATACTATACAGTCATTACTAGTAATAAAATTAATGCTATACAGTTATTCCTAGTAGTAAAACTAATGCTATACAGTTATTCCTAGTAGTAAAACTAATGCTATACAGTTATTCCTAGTAGTAAACTAATGCTATACAGTTATTCCTAGTAGTAAGACTAGTCATTCTTAGCGCCCAAATATTTGCCAATATACTAATATTAAATATCCTCTTCAGCGCTATCTGGATTCAAATAAGCGTATCTTAATGGCTTGTTATCAACCATTATAATTTATAATTATTTAGTTAAAAGGACAGACCTTTAAAATATCATGTAAATGCTTTTAGTACCATTCTTAAATACTACAATATTAACTATTGGACCTATACTCCTTAATCCGATAAAGAGGGAGAGTCTAAGGGTAGGGTGATCTTAACGTAAATGTGGCAGCATTTCCTTTGAGAGAAGACGGGAATACTTTCTTTCCCCTTAAAAAAATGCTGTATCATTCCAAACTTAGCTCTTTCGAAACCGATATAATTATCGTTTTTTATTTAATGAAACAAACCTTTTAAAAAACAAACATAACAGGCTATTTAAGAAACAACCATTCGATTGGGGGCCTACGTATGCATATGTAGCCGAACTGTCTAAAGGAATTATACTCGTATTGAAATTGATAGGTCAAGGTTTGAATCTCAGATAGATGCACTGAGTATTGATTCCCATAACAAAAATTAACCCTCTAGTTTTCCCTATATTTTCTCAACACCAATGGGGGTGTATTTCTTATAAATTACCCTTCTCTTACCGCTTCCTTAGTCATTAGATTGAATCGTTACTAAACATTAAGTCAAACGTACGATTTATTTTTTCAGCCCCACATATTACCACATGTTCGGGTTATACGCTAGTATGTTAAAGACGAGAAAGGTTTTATCTCAAAGAAAGTGTACCTACATTTTCGTGATGGGAGAGTGGAATTTTTTTAAAAGGAAAAATCACCCTCGGTAAACCCAACCGAGGTTTGAACCCCAACATACCTGTCGTCGGCAGTCTAGTCTATTGCGATAGTGACTCCTTAGACAATGCGTCCACCGAAATGGGTAATACAAACATTAATTTTTGAAGACTTGGAAATGTAATAAATACTACGTTCAAACAAGAAGCAATTTAAGATATGACTTATTTACTACCAATTTTAAAATATTTGTTTCTCGAGTGAATAAGAAGTTGATTACCGCGCATTTATTATGAATAATTTCCACATTAATATAAGTTTAATGTTATATACAAGTATTCACAACAATCATATAATCTTACATTATTCATTTATGGTGACATAATGGCTTGTAGCCCTAAAAAAAATAACTACCAACCTCAACTAATATAAAAATAAAAGAAAACTGAGCTCTTGAGTATTTGATTAATGCAAACGCACCTTCACATGAAACATGGACACCGTTAGGAATCTTTTCTTTGAACTACCAAAGAAGTTTTCCCACCATTCTATCCATTCTGATTCTGGGTGATAATTATTCCTTAATGGACAGCCTGCTTGGCGGCGAAGGGAACAAGTAGAGGGTTTTATAAAGTAGCGCTGGGCTAACTAGCCTATTGTCGCTCTTATCTGAACAAGAGTCCGTTTTTTTCTCTCTCTTTCTTTCTCTTGAGAGTTTGGTTGGCGGGGCTAACAAGTGGGTCCGTAAGGAAGGGCCTCATGGGGTCTAGGAACAACTTGCACTTCCCCCAACTGGTTATTCAATCAAAAAGACATCAACTGCTTATTCTTGTTTAGTGAGTTCTAGCCTGCCTCCTTTCACCGCCACCTATAGCACCCAAACACTACCCCCTCCCCTACACAGAAACAGCCCAATTTGGAATGAAAATGAAACATCTGATCGACCGATATGCGGTAGGCTCTATAGTAAATTATTATTGGCACCGCGTCTTACTATCCGTTCGGGTTTACGCTAATGTGTAATGGTAGGGTGATTGTGAGATGAAATGGAGGACCTACAGTTTAACGTGGATCCGAACCACGGTGGAGGCCTGGCATTCCCCACAATCACAAGCTGTCTTGTCAGAGGTGAAGGAAGGGTTTGGTGATCAGATAAATCTGTGCCAGGACCGAGGATTGAACCCCGGCCTCTCACAAACATCTGAGTTGCGTGAACCCCCTGATTAATATCCATAGCCACGCACTTAATTTTTATAAAATGTATTTATAAATTTAAATCAAAAGGTTTAATACCTTTAAATTAACCTACTATAGAACTGTGGGATACACCACCATAAATAATGCAAGAATATTGAAACTAAGTAAGTACAAATTCAAATAATTATACATTTATATAAAAAAAATAAAACTGAAATTAATTAATCAAAATAGTAACATTTTCTTATCTTTGTTGCCACAATATTACCACATTACATATGTGTTTTTTTTAAGTGGTATTGGAAATTGCTGCTTTGACATAATTGAAATCCCTTCATGTATTAACAAAATTCCATGCCGATCTAAGTTCCAAAAACTGATTACGCGTTTTAACAGCTGTTCACATCTTCGCGGGACTTAGCGAGAAGAATGCGCTTGCTTTGGGTGGCACAAAGCTTTAAAGTCAGTAACCACATACGACAAGTAAAGTTTCAAGTCACTTTCAGAATTGAGCCTGTTTCTGTTGTGGAAAGTGAAACAAATTATTGGTGGGGGTGTAGAAAAAGTAGGCGGGGTTTTCTGAAGAGATATTAGACAAAAACCTCATTAAATTTAAATAATATAATCTTGTAAATGTGCCTGACAAAATTTCACAAACTGTTCGTTAAAAATCCACCATTACGGACATATTTTGGTGCAGCCCTTGGAAGATTTCACGAACCCCCACAATTTGGGAACCAATGGTTCAAGAATCTCATCGCACCGATTGAGTTGGTTGGTTTTGAAATTTGATGGCGTCCCACCAAACTGATGTTACCGCGCAGAAAAAAAGGAAAGCTGTAGTTATTTCAAGTCACACCGAGTAGACAATGCCAATAACGCTGAAATCTTGTGAATGGCTTAGAGCTCATCACGTGGTTACGTTTCTGTTCTGCTCTTGTTTCTCGGCGTGTGTGTGAATCCACTGTAAGTCTCTGTTCTGCCCTTGTTTCTCGGCGTGTGTGTGAATCCACTGTAAGTCTCTGTTCTGCTCTTGTTTCTCGGCATGCGTGGGAATCCACAGTAAGTCTCTGTTCTGCTCTTGTTTCTCGGCGTGTGTGTGAATCCACTGTAAGTCTGTGTTCTGCTCTTGTTTCTCGGCGTGTGTGTGAATCCACTGTAAGTCTCTGTTCTGCTCTTGTTTCTCGGCGTGCGTGGGAATCCACAGTAAGTCTCTGTTCTGCTGTTGTATCTCGGCGTGTGTGTGAATCCACTGTAAGTCTCTGTTCTGCTCTTGTTTCTCGGCGTGCGTGTGAATCCACAGTAAGTCTCTGTTCTGCTCTTGTTTCTCGGCGTGCGTGTGAATCCACAGTAAGTCTCTGTTCTGCTCTTGTTTTCGGCGTGCGTGTGAATCCACCTGCTCTTGTTTCGGCGTGCGTGTGAATCCACAGTAAGTCTCTGTTCTGCTCTTGTTTCTCGGCGTGCGTGTGAATCCACAGTAAGTCTCTGTTCTGCTCTTGTTTTCGGCGTGCGTGTGAATCCACCTGCTCTTGTTTCTCGGCGTGCGTGTGAATCCACAGTAAGTCTCTGTTCTGCTCTTGTTTCTCGGCGTGCGTGTGAATCCACAGTAAGTCTCTGTTCTGCTCTTGTTTTCGGCGTGCGTGTGAATCCACCTGCTCTTGTTTCTCGGCGTGCGTGTGAATCCACAGTAAGTCTCTGTTCTGCTCTTGTTTCTCGGCGTGCGTGTGAATCCACAGTAAGTCTCTGTTCTGCTCTTGTTTTCGGCGTGCGTGTGAATCCACCTGCTCTTGTTTCTCGGCGTGCGTGTGAATCCACAGTAAGTCTCTGTTCTGCTCTTGTTTCTCGGCGTGCGTGTGAATCCACAGTAAGTCTCTGTTCTGCTCTTGTTTTCGGCGTGCGTGTGAATCCACCTGCTCTTGTTTCTCGGCGTGCGTGTGAATCCACAGTAAGTCTCTGTTCTGCTCTTGTTTCTCGGCGTGCGTGTGAATCCACAGTAAGTCTCTGTTCTGCTCTTGTTTTCGGCGTGCGTGTGAATCCACCTGCTCTTGTTTCTCGGCGTGCGTGTGAATCCACAGTAAGTCTCTGTTCTGCTCTTGTTTCTCGGCGTGCGTGTGAATCCACAGTAAGTCTCTGTTCTGCTCTTGTTTTCGGCGTGCGTGTGAATCCACCTGCTCTTGTTTCTCGGCGTGCGTGTGAATCCACAGTAAGTCTCTGTTCTGCTCTTGTTTCTCGGCGTGCGTGTGAATCCACAGTAAGTCTCTGTTCTGCTCTTGTTTTCGGCGTGCGTGTGAATCCACCTGCTCTTGTTTCTCGGCGTGCGTGTGAATCCACAGTAAGTCTCTGTTCTGCTCTTGTTTCTCGGCGTGCGTGTGAATCCACAGTAAGTCTCTGTTCTGCTCTTGTTTTCGGCGTGCGTGTGAATCCACCTGCTCTTGTTTCTCGGCGTGCGTGTGAATCCACAGTAAGTCTCTGTTCTGCTCTTGTTTCTCGGCGTGCGTGTGAATCCACAGTAAGTCTCTGTTCTGCTCTTGTTTTCGGCGTGCGTGTGAATCCACCTGCTCTTGTTTCTCGGCGTGCGTGTGAATCCACAGTAAGTCTCTGTTCTGCTCTTGTTTCTCGGCGTGCGTGTGAATCCACAGTAAGTCTCTGTTCTGCTCTTGTTTTCGGCGTGCGTGTGAATCCACCTGCTCTTGTTTCTCGGCGTGCGTGTGAATCCACAGTAAGTCTCTGTTCTGCTCTTGTTTCTCGGCGTGCGTGTGAATCCACAGTAAGTCTCTGTTCTGCTCTTGTTTTCGGCGTGCGTGTGAATCCACCTGCTCTTGTTTCTCGGCGTGCGTGTGAATCCACAGTAAGTCTCTGTTCTGCTCTTGTTTCTCGGCGTGCGTGTGAATCCACAGTAAGTCTCTGTTCTGCTCTTGTTTTCGGCGTGCGTGTGAATCCACCTGCTCTTGTTTCTCGGCGTGCGTGTGAATCCACAGTAAGTCTCTGTTCTGCTCTTGTTTCTCGGCGTGCGTGTGAATCCACAGTAAGTCTCTGTTCTGCTCTTGTTTTCGGCGTGCGTGTGAATCCACCTGCTCTTGTTTCTCGGCGTGCGTGTGAATCCACAGTAAGTCTCTGTTCTGCTCTTGTTTCTCGGCGTGCGTGTGAATCCACAGTAAGTCTCTGTTCTGCTCTTGTTTTCGGCGTGCGTGTGAATCCACCTGCTCTTGTTTCTCGGCGTGCGTGTGAATCCACAGTAAGTCTCTGTTCTGCTCTTGTTTCTCGGCGTGCGTGTGAATCCACAGTAAGTCTCTGTTCTGCTCTTGTTTTCGGCGTGCGTGTGAATCCACCTGCTCTTGTTTCTCGGCGTGCGTGTGAATCCACAGTAAGTCTCTGTTCTGCTCTTGTTTCTCGGCGTGCGTGTGAATCCACAGTAAGTCTCTGTTCTGCTCTTGTTTTCGGCGTGCGTGTGAATCCACCTGCTCTTGTTTCTCGGCGTGCGTGTGAATCCACAGTAAGTCTCTGTTCTGCTCTTGTTTCTCGGCGTGCGTGTGAATCCACAGTAAGTCTCTGTTCTGCTCTTGTTTTCGGCGTGCGTGTGAATCCACCTGCTCTTGTTTCTCGGCGTGCGTGTGAATCCACAGTAAGTCTCTGTTCTGCTCTTGTTTCTCGGCGTGCGTGTGAATCCACAGTAAGTCTCTGTTCTGCTCTTGTTTTCGGCGTGCGTGTGAATCCACCTGCTCTTGTTTCTCGGCGTGCGTGTGAATCCACAGTAAGTCTCTGTTCTGCTCTTGTTTCTCGGCGTGCGTGTGAATCCACAGTAAGTCTCTGTTCTGCTCTTGTTTTCGGCGTGCGTGTGAATCCACCTGCTCTTGTTTCTCGGCGTGCGTGTGAATCCACAGTAAGTCTCTGTTCTGCTCTTGTTTCTCGGCGTGCGTGTGAATCCACAGTAAGTCTCTGTTCTGCTCTTGTTTTCGGCGTGCGTGTGAATCCACCTGCTCTTGTTTCTCGGCGTGCGTGTGAATCCACAGTAAGTCTCTGTTCTGCTCTTGTTTCTCGGCGTGCGTGTGAATCCACAGTAAGTCTCTGTTCTGCTCTTGTTTTCGGCGTGCGTGTGAATCCACCTGCTCTTGTTTCTCGGCGTGCGTGTGAATCCACAGTAAGTCTCTGTTCTGCTCTTGTTTCTCGGCGTGCGTGTGAATCCACAGTAAGTCTCTGTTCTGCTCTTGTTTTTCGGCGTGCGTGGGAATCCACATTAAGTCTCTGTTCTGCTCTTGTTTCTCGGCGTGCGTGTGAATCCACAGTAAGTCTCTGTTCTGCTCTTGTTTCTCGGCGTGCGTGTGAATCCACAGTAAGCCTATCCAGCGATACTTATTGATGTTATCCGTGAAAGGTTAAATAAATGTTCGACCAGTAAACAAGTCATAAAAAAATAAAATCTAATAATATGCTCAGCCGATGCTCTACTTATTATTTATTAGTAAAATGACATGAACACATAAATAGCTCCAGATTTATGACGTACGTAGTGGAGGTAGGGTCTTGTATGAATGGTAAAATATGACGGCACTGTAAAACGTGTTAAAAGCTATTCAACTTTTATTGACTTCCCTAAAAAAAAAAAAAAGAGAAGGGTTGTCCCTACAACTCCTACTCAACAGATGGGGTACACATAGTTGTAAAGTCCCGGTGTAATAGTGGTTTAAATCACACTAAACATTATCCATTTAATAAACCAGTTTTCTCCTTCGAGTGCTTCATTGAACTATAGTTTTAACGCCAACGTACCATTTTCAATATTACTTGACATGGTTTGTTGTTCATAACTCGCTAATTAACCGTTCTTTGCACTGGATGTGTTTTATAGTACGTATCTAGTGTTAAATATATATATATAGTAGCCCCATGGCTTATTTGGTGCTGACTGACAGCTCACAGCTGACTTCTGACAGTCAACATTTAGGTATATAACTAAATTTTGACCATCAGAAGTGACAGCTGCTAAACACATGTTTTTGCGGATCATATGGTTCGGCGTAGGGATACATAATTTGGTCTGGCAAGTTTTCAAAGATTTTAGCTGTTAGCTGTGAGCTGTCAGTCAGCACCAAAGAAGTCATGGGGCTACTGTATATATATTAAAATCTAATATTAACATAAATTTTATGTGTGTGTGTTTTTATTACAGAAACTAAGCAAACAACTTAAATTTAATAAAAAAATGCAGGTGAGAAAAAGGTCATAAGGTATGTTATGGCCTGGTTCAGTGGCCGCATGGTCTAAGGTGTTACTCTCGTGTTAGATTGACCTGCTGATGATGGGGTTAGAATCTCAATTGGGTCTAGTTAGGGAGTTTTTTCCTAAATGATTTCCTACTCTCCTTCCACGCAAATGAGTATAGATTATCTCTCAAATGCTTTCTTCCTCATCCATACCCCATTAGAGGTGTGAATAACCTGAACAAGATGCGGTGATAAAAAAAAACAGGGTAGTGTTATGCGGCTGCCATATTGAAACAAAAGGTGGACGTAAATTTCAATTAGCTTTTATATTAATCGGATGTCCAAGCTACGTCACAGCGAAATTTCAATACAATCGGTTTAGTAGTTTTCCCTTGAGAGAGTAACAGACAGGTACCGACTCATTTTTAGATTTAAGAATAAATGATTATGAAGAAGTTAGTGTTTGCAATAAGGGTACCTAAAAGATAAATATTATAAAAAATAAGTTCACTTCCACTAGTTGCATTGAAGACGTCCAGAAATCCTGAGGTCGCTTGTTATTTCAAAATATGGTTCATGTCAAAATTGAGATTATATAATCCTTAAAGGATTAAAAAAAACTTTACAATTTATTTTCAAATGAAAGGAACAAGTCTTGTTCAAATGCTCCTGTGTCCACGACCAATATTAAAGAGCTACTGAGATTTGTAGGACACTAAACTAAACGCATCTAATGAACAGAATATTTGTTTTATTTCCCCAAAAGTTTTTGCCATAAAAAAAATCGAAAATATTTACCTTTAATAGCTTTTCCTTCCTTTTCCACCTAATTAAAGTAAATTAGTCAATTACAATTTTATTTATGAAAACAAAATTGGTAATTTTTTTATTGATCCCTTTCCCGTTTCCTCTCAAAATCCCAAACCCCCTGTCTAAAACTCACACATTTGATCAAAAAACACACACTTAATATCTCACAGATAGCGAGAAGGTTTCTTTGGTCAATCTCTTCCCCCCCAAATTCATTAATTTAATTTTTTCCAAAATTTGCACAAAGTAACGTCATTAATATTCCAATAATATTGGCTTTTTTTTTTAAACACGGAGGGAATTATCAATTGGTCAAGTTTGCACAATCTTGAGCCAACATTATGGGTCACGATCAAATCAATTTAACTCCCAGAGGAAACGAACACCAACCCACAGGCTGCAAATCATTGTAATTACGGCAGTATGCTTAATGAGGGACCACATTTACATTAATTTAAACAATTGAAAAATGACGCGTGGGCACGGGAATCGAACCCAGAACCTTTGACTTAGCGCGCCAATGCTCTAATACTCAGTGGCGATCCGTGTATATGTTCACGTGAAACCCAATATTATAATTACAATAAATATACTATATTAGTTTTAAATAATTATTCTATCTAAATCTATGTGATAATTTATTACCCTAGGCAATCACGTTATTCATTTATGATTAGCGCTTTTTCTGGTGTAATGTTGGCAACTGTGTCGTTTGCGAGCGCCGGAGAAAGTTCTTGTTGACAGTTTGGCAGCACGGCAAGAGCACTAAAATTATTAATTTTGTTACAGTTGAAATGCTAGTGCGTATACTCACGACAAAATTGCGTAGCTCTTATGGAGATATAACCTATGAAAACACGGCGGGCTTCGTGGCTGTGAACATTTTAGTGTTTTGTCCATCTACCCCTTCGAGTCGAGCCATTAAAACTGATTGATCCAAGCCGACTGGGACGTTTATGATCCTCATGAGTTTAGTCATTATTCCCTCTAGAGTAGATAGCCAAGCAGTTTGGATGAATAATTTTAAATGACTTTCTTTTGATTGGTAAATTAGAGAGTTAATTTAAAATATATATACTGTACGCAAATATACTTTGTTATTATTATTACTATTATTATTAGCACCGCGTCTTACTACCCGTTCCGGTTATACGTACTTACGCTAATGTGTAATGGTAGGGTGATTGTGAGATGAAATGGAGGACCTACAGTTAAACGTTTAATCCGAACCACGGTGGAGGCCTGGCATTCCCCGCATTCACAAGATGTCTTGTCAGAGGTGAAGGAAGGGTTTGGTAATCAGATAAATCTTTTCCGGGACCGAGGATTGAACTCCGGCCGCCAGCATAGAAGTCTGACACCTTACCCCTAGACCGCCAGGTCACCTATACTTTGTTAAACCTTGTGTAGCCATGCATAGAATATAATTATTTATATTATAAAATGCATATTAGCTTATTTAAGATGTAAAATAGACATAGCATTGGAGTTTTGTTGTTGTTTGTAATATCTCTTTGAACATGAATACGCTGTAATATATTCTAAGTATTGATAGATTAATTTATCAGATTAGTATAATAATTAAACGTCTAATATTTGATAAACTAAATTTGATTGAAAAAGTTTGTTAAACAAATAATGTTATTACAAACGCAAATTCTAAGTTAACATTTATGAAAAAAATATTCTTGACATAATGTGATCGATCAATAGTATCGCGGGCTATCAAGATACCACAGGCGTCTGCTACTCAAAAGGGCTGTTATTCTGCAAAAGTAATCTATACGATACAAGATTGTAATTTTAATGTGTAGCTGACTATTCCACATGTCCATCACAGACTCAGCTTTAAGCTAGGATTAAAGAATGAATGACCTCAAGTACGGTATGAGTCCTGGATAGCTCATTGGTAGAGCGTTGGCGTGCTCGACAAAATATCCCGGGTTCAATCCCCGTGTCCAGGTGTCATTTTTCTACGTATTTCAATTAATCCCAAATGAAATATAACATTTTTATGTTCGGTCAGCATCAAGTGGATTTGAGTTTTTAATCTGCTCTGAACACTCATTTTATTCATGGCCAAAATAATATTCCCAACTAGAACAATTTTTCTATAACGTAGTCTAACTCTAATAGTGTACTTTATATTTTATTCTATAGCAAGAAACAGTATATATATATATATATATATATATATATATAAACCAAGGTGGAGAAATATGTACACGGACGTATCTTTTTTTTTTATCACTTCTCACAAATATAAACAGTCCAACTTTCCTAAGAATGGACATATCTGACCATTAGAGAATGCTTTGTAGAGAACCGCGTTTTACTACCCGTTTGGGGTATGTGCCTGTGTACTAATCACATTAATGAGGGATTATGAAGGTTTAACTTAGAGGAAATGCACCCAAATTTGCGTGGATGGAAAGTGGAAAATCATTTAGGGAAAACCACCCTCAGTGCACCCAACCGGGATCAAATCCCGATCTCTCCGTCTTTGGTAGCCTAGCCCAACACGAGAGTAGCGCGTTAGACCATGCGGCCACCGAAGAGGATACTAGGGAATGTTACTAGATCTACTTCCATGTACTCATATCGTATATTATATGTAAAAACACACAAATAGAATTTTTTTTAAATATTTAAAAAATATTTTTACTATTGCATTTTACCTGTTCAGGTTATTATATGTAAGCAAATAAGATAATTACTCTAATGGGGTAGAGATGAGAAAGGAAGAATTTTTAGAGGTAATCTACACGCATCGTCATGGAAGGAGAGTGAGAAAAGCATTTAGGAAAAACCTTCTTCAGTAGAACCGACCGGAATTCCACCCCAGATCTCCTCATCAGCAGACAAGTCTCTCAGGAGAGCGATGGCTCCGAGACCATCCGGCCATTGAAGCAAGTCGGATTATTTAAATGGATATTACGGGAACAGATTTTCATTGCTGGGATATCGGCTGAAATTTTTTCAGCTTTTTTGCTAAATTTAACGTTTTCTTTTGGGGGGTCATACTGGCCTAAATTCTTGACTATTTTTTTGGGTCAAAATCACCCCCCTAATGGCGCTGTATTTGGGTACGAACATCATCTTACTTCATTACCGTACTTTTTGAGCCTACCACTGGCCTGGAAAACTTTTTTTTTAATCGTCATAGAGTCTCGTCTAAGAAGGAAACGCTTTGATGATGTTTTACTTGAGACTTAGTTGGCTTATGCGATGCCCCTCATGTCTTAGTAGTCTTGACCGGTTATATCCGAACGGCTTACACCAGCCACCTGGTGCATAAAACAAAATAATCATAAAAAATAAAGGAAAGAAAAGATGCATCTCAATCGACGTTCTTTGTCGGATGACTTTAAGCTTTATATTCTAGATCTAAGATAAGGGGAATAAATTATGATTATTAGAGTTCACTCAAAACCAAATTATCCCCTCTATTATTAACGAGGTAAAAATATGTAGCGCTGGGAATAATATAATAATAAAATATACCTATATGGACTCATATAGTCTAATTTCCATAGAAAGGGCTTTAAAGATTGCGGTATAATTCGATAACATTTAACTATTTTATTAGTGTTATTTTATAGGTATTGGTAATACTTATTTTAGAAGGGACAGTTATAGATAATATTACTTAACGTATGAATACATTAAAGTAGATCTTGCGACTTTTCTAGCTGTCATATAAGGTTTTTAATGTGAACATTGGATTGCTCGTATACTATTAGATTTATCACAAGGTCATGGACAACCATTATAGTTTTTTTTAAACATTCAGTCAAGCTGCACAGAACGTTTTAAGCTTAATTTCTATCCAAAGTGTTTAATTTACCAACTAGACTAAGGCCCTAAGCCCCTTATTAAATAAACGATCCCAGCAATTGATGTTAATGTGATTTTGATATAATCCCTTAACTTTTAATCCTGTTGTCACTAGTTTGAGTTTAAAAAAGTTAAGTGGTTTGATTAAATTTGATTAACAGATTTCAAAGTGTAGGCGACAGAATTACATGCTATTAACTAACTGTCAGGTTGGGATTTGAGCATTGGTGTAGAGAGGGGGGCTTATGTGGTTCAAAACGCCTCCCCCCCCCATTTCCCATTATTATGAAGCTTAAATATAGCCTTGTATCAAACTTTAAATAACTTATGGAGGCATTCACTTTTCAAAACTTGCTAGGGAAGGATTTTCAAAAAATTTCCAAGCGAGTATCACTCTAAATGGATTTTAGAGGCATCCGATATTTAAAAGATTTAAATAGCATCTATATATACATATGATATTTTAAAACATCCAAGCGATAACTATTCCAATTAGCTTCTAAAACCATTCAATTTTCAAAAATGTGTTGAGGGAAGCCCACTTTCAATAGCTTCTAAAGGCATTTAAATAAAAAAAAACTAGTCAAGGAACAGTCTAAATAGCTTCTAAGGGCATCCAATTTTAGAAATTTTCAGCTGGAAGACAAATTCAAAGAACCTTTAGAGGCATCTAATTTTTGACATTCCAAAATTCAAAAATATTCTGGTTGAGAATAGCTTCAAAAATATTCTAGAGATAATATTTATAAGCATCAACATTTTCAAAAATTTTCTTCTAGCCTCTAGAAGTATCAACATTTTAAAATATTTCGGGGTGGGCACTATTATAAACAGCTGTTAAAAGATTTTAATTTTCCAAAATTCTCCAAATGAAGACCACTACAAATAGCTTCTAGAAGCATTACAATTTTCTAACTTTAACTGGGGGAAAGAAGACTAGAAAGTCCCTAAAAAAACTTTTTTATTACTTGCTCCCTCTTTTACTCCCCACTTAAACAAATAAAGTTCCACCCCTACTGTATACAATAACAATATTGTTATTTCTTAGGGTTTAATTGTAAGTCTTAACATCATGTCATAAACCTACGATTATGAACCCCTCCTTCAAAATTATATTCTCCCACACTCATGGTTTTGGGCGTCACATGGTAATAAAATTAATAAAATATTTTAGTTCCAAAATTGAATAGGCATAACTGCTTTTGTATTTAATTTTCAGGCACTTCCAAACGACCGAAAATATGTGAAATTTGACATGTAACTTATTTTTACTTGAAAATAATTAAGAAACTCAATTTTTTTATTCACACTTAAAATTTTTGAAAAAAGCCAAATTAATCTAGAAACATGGTGTTTTCAGTAGATTGATGCACTTTCTGTTTACCTTGCACGTTTCCACTATGGCTGAGTTAGTAAGATAGGGTCATAGATAGAGGGTACGTAAAATATTATGTTAAATTGCTTAAATCGTTTCACCACTCACACTCCACGCAAATACACGTAGCCTACATTTCCTCTAAATTCTACCTTTCCCATCCCTACCCAATCAGTTTAAATACGAGGATAGTCCAAGTGAAGAGTGAGATGTGGAGCACACACACACAAACACACACACACATTTTTTTAAATCACCGCGTCCTGCTACCCGTTTGGACTACACGCACAATTTATTATATTATAGTAGGTGACCTGGGGGTCTAGGGGTAAGGTGTCGGACTTCTGTGCTGGGGGTCCGGGGTTCAATCCTCGGTCCCGGTACAGATTTATCTGATTACCAAACCCTTCCTTCACCTCTGACAAGACATCTTGTGAATGTTGGGAATGCCAAGCCTCCACCATGGTTCGGATTCCACGTTAAACTGTAGGTCATCCATTTCATCTCACAGTCACCCTACCATTACACATTAGCGTAAGTGCGTATAACCCGAACGGGTAGTAAGACGCGGTGCTAATAATAATAATATATTATAACTACCAAAATGTGCTAGGGATAAAGAAGGATGAACTTACATTTAAGTGTACCTGAATTTGCCTGAAGAGAGAGTGAAACACCATTTAGGATAAATCCCCCTCAATACACCACACCAGGACTCGAACTCCGATCTCTCCGTCATCTATAGCCCCAGTCTATGCCTTTAGTTAAACTATTCTTGGGTACTATTGATTACAAGCAAAAGGTATAGTTAGTTATGTTTTGATAATTAGATTCATTTCCTTCCCTTGAAATCGAATAACCTGTTTTCAGTCCCAGACCTGAAACCCTGTTTTACCCCTC
>CABEEJ010000856.1:66116-79757 GCA_901482245.1 Timema douglasi | reverse complement strand
GGGGAGGATTGGGTTTCATAAGGCTCCTTTAAGCATACATTTAGTCAAATTTTAATAATAACATTATTAGTTTATAAACATAGATTTAATTGATAATTATAATAAAAAAGTAGACGTATAAGAAAAAAAACGTATTTTTTTGGGTTGACAAATTTGTAATTTAAAAACGAACAGCTAAAAACCAAATTTCACTGTCACAATAAAAGTATTAAATATGTACATCAGACTAAAATGTTTTAGTATTAATAGACAAAAATATGTATTTTAATACAAATAATTGGCTATCATGCTAAGCTTAGTAATGTAATTACTAGAGAGTTTTAGTTTTAAGTCTCTTGATTTTCTGCACATTAGAGCTGAATGAGATCTTTCCAGGATTCTTGAACGCTGCAATATTTATTTAAATGAAAATCCTTAATCGTAGCAATTATTACTTTTATACCACAACTAATATGTAATAAGAATCCTGAATTGTTGCAATTCAGACTTCACTTTCTGCTGCACCCCAGCGTCAGAGTAATCCAAACGTAGGCATCGTTCAAGCGTCGGTGTTGTCCATGCATCAGCGTCGTCCGAACGTAGGCATCGTTCAAGCGTCGGTGTTGTCCATGCATCAGCGTGGTCCAAACGTAGGCATCGTTCAAGCATCAGCGTCGTCCAAACGTAGGCATCGTTCAAGCATCAGCGTCGTCCAAACGTAGGCACCGTTCAAGCGTCAGCCTCGTCCTAATGTAGGTATCATTCAAGCGTCAGCGTCGTCCAAACGTAGGCATCGTTCAAGCGTCAGCGTCGTCCGAACGTAGGCATCGTTCAAGCGTCAGCGTCGTCCTAATGTAGGTATCATTCAAGCGTTGGTGTTGTCCATGCATCAGCGTCGTCCGAACGTAGGCATAGTTCAAGCGTCGGCGTTATATATGCGTCAGCCTCACCCAAGCGTCATCATAACACATACGCTAATTTTCACAGATTTAACATTTCCTATTAGTATCTTAATCCACGTATTTCACTCTTCATTTAGAGTTTCTAGTGTCTAGTGGTCAGCGTTCCTAGCTACAGATCTAGAGCTTCCAGGCTCGATTCCCGGTGCTTCCAGATTTTTCTGTAATTTAGTTGGTCTGTAACGGGTTCAAACTCAGCCTCATGAGGACAAATGAGGAGCTACTTGAATAAAGATGTAGCAGCTCCAGTATGGAAAAAAACTGAGATCAACGGTCGGAGGGCTCATTGTGCTGACCACATGACACCCTCTATCTGCAGAAGTTGGCACTATTTTAGTTAGCAAATGGTGGCCACTGAGTCAGTATAACCGGTATAGCTAGATTATGGGCTGACACCATGAAGTTAAATAGTCACAAATTAAACGTCCAATATAAAATTGAGGCAATTTATTAGAGTTTACAAACGCGCGTTTGTAGTGATATTAATAAAAAATAATAAATATATAAACTTAATGTAATTTTAATGTTTTTCTTTGTATCAAAAACATTTTTGTTTGAGAATATTCTGGAAGTGATTAGTATAAAAACTACTATCAGCACTTGCATATATCTAGTGTAATAAGAGTTTAGTTGAATTTGAAAAAAAGATAATTGCCTAAATTGTTAGTTTATATATGGAAAATAGTTTATCTATACGAAGTTTAATAATAATAATAATAATAATAATAATAATAAAATCTGATGTTCCATTGAAAGGTTGGTTAAATTTGAAATGAAACAAATCTATTAAGAATTCATAGTTACATTTTAAATAAAAAAAGCTTATCTACAAAGAGTTTAAATACATTTAGAAAAACACATTTGAGCTTATACTTCATTCACGGGAGGAGTTTACCTCTGAAAGGTCTTTTTTCTTACCAATATCCTACTATATAATAGATTTCTGGTAGGGAAAAAAGTCCTTTCCCAGGTAAACTCCTACCGTGAACGAACTTTACGTTAGAATTTTAGTGAAACATCCAAATTTTTACTTTCTTGTTATCTTACAGGCAGAGAAAGTATTGCGATTGTCAAAAAAATTGAACTAGAGATTTTGAACAATTTTGAAGTTTCATGACCCCCTCAAATCCAAAAAAGGTTTTTTTGAATATCCGTTTGTTTGTCTGTACCTCAGAATAGACCCTAAAATATTTTACCGATTGGGGTAAAACTTGGTATATATGGTTTTCATAGGGTTGCCCCAAGGAGTTTTTGGAATTTGATATATAACCCTAAAATTAAGGGTAGTTTACTGAAGGGCAAAAAGAGACAAAATCGATTTTCTCAAAATCGGTTCTAACAATTTTGATTAAATTTCATTTATGAACATCTATAAATATTACAAACAAAATGGCTGCTTTAAATATTTCGGCAAAATGACTTTAAGGGTTCCGGTCTGATGCGTAAATTCTTATTTTGTTTTAATCATATCTCCTAAACTATTTGAGATATGAAATTACTTATCAATGCAAATATGTAGGGCTACTTATAATACAAATCTTTTATTTGAAATGTATTTGATAAAGCCAATAACTTTCGAGCTATACGCATATATATATATATATATATATACATACTTTTTGAACACTAAAGGTAAAATATTGAGACAGTAAAGAAAATTTAACCCGAAATGTTGATGTATTTTAACGTCTCATGACCTCCCAAAGCCTAAAAAGTGGTATTTGAAATGCCGTCTGTCTGTGTGTCTGTTTGACCCTAAAATTAAAAGTAGTTTAATAAAAAGTGAAAATAGAAAAAATACGATTTTCTTAAAATCAGCTCCAACGATTTTGATTAAAATTTGTATTTAGGCGTTGATTAAGATTATAAATAAAATGACTATTTTCATTTTCCTATCAAATTACTTTTAGGCTACTTTACAGAAGTGGAAATTTTCATATCTCAGCAAACATTTGAGATACTAAATAACTTATCATCGCAAATTTCTAGTACTATTAAAAATAAAAATAAGCTTTTATTTGAAATATATTTTTATAAAGCCAATAGTTTCTGAGATATTGGCAAATATATTAATACAATTTTGTTAGCTTTAGTTGTAAAGAAATACTACTTAAGTGTTAACGCAATAATTCTGTAATACCATAGAGTAAGAGAAGTAAGTCTCTAAAAAGTTTATGTTATTTGTCCTTAAACCCCTTAGGAGAATATTTGTACAACAATGATCTATCTCCTTCATTTTAGACTCAACAGTCAACAAATGCACTTTTTATTGGTCAAAATTTATAAATGAAGAATTTAATAGCAATACGATGACCTGAAGATGTGCAACACATAATAAAATGTTAAAATTTTAACAGGAATTAGAAATTTGAATATGATCTGTTGACCCTTGTGGACCCATTATAGATCTTTTTATTGGTCCAAATATAAATTGAGGACATTAATTTTTTAAAAATAAAATGATAAAATTTAAAACTGGGACTCAAAAAATGTTTTACGTAAGTATAGTGCAATTTATGCTTGCGTTTGCTAGTGTATATTATTTTGTTTCACATATATTACGAGTTTTGAGTAAATATCTCCATTTTTAAACAATAGAGCGAGAAAGTCCAAGCGGAGTTCTGTACACTTTTTTTTTTAACAAGGAACTATATTTTAAAACAGTTCATCGTTTCAAACCAATTAATTTTATTACAAAAGAAACGGTTTGTAAAAAGCAAAAAACTTGTGTCCTTAAAATGAAACTAGGATTTTTTTTTTCAATCTCTGAGATAATATATTAAACAGAATTTTTGTTGCAACGCAGTTCTTTCCCCGAGGAGGTGAAACTTGATATTTCTAGCCCCCCTGCAAAGAGGGTAGGTTTACCCCCCAATACCCTTATGGCCACTCATGTATATTAAGTTGTCTACAAACCTGCTGGTATTTTAACGAGTTTCTACCTGCCATGAACATCGTATCAAATAATGCGTAGCTCTCACGCAGACGTTAGTTGTGTTTTTGGAAGGTGTGAACTGACCCAGACAAAAAACAAAAAAAAACAAAACAAAAGAGGGTGTTCTCCTGATGTTTCCCGTGGGAATTTCCCATAATTTAGCGCTAATTTGATTCGAAATATAACAGTGACGATTTTTCTGGTAGCTACAATGACATACACACACCCATTTTGGTGATCGAACGATCATCTAAAGAATTCACTCACGTAATAAACTGGGATTGCCGATGACAGACATACCAGGGTTCCATTCCCGGTTGGTTGTTCCGAGGGTGTTTTTTTCCTAAATGATTTTTCAATCTCTTTCCCCGCTAATTAAGGTAAATTTCCTTTAGATTCCACTTTAATTATCCCTGAAGGGCCCCACACATTATCGTAATGAGTATATATGCGTATAGCACGAACGGGTAGTAAGACTTGGCGCTAAAAAATAAAACACACGTGTACAACTGAGTCAGGAGTTCCAAGCTCGATATCTAGCGCAGAAAAAAAAATTCTTGGTGAATTCCTGGCCGGTGGACTTAGGGTTGCCAATTATGTCTGATATAACTACGGGACAGTGGGTGAGCTGGTAACTAGGGGTAAGGTATCGGACTTATGTGCTGGGGCCCGGGGTTCAATCCTCGGTCCCGGCACAGATCTATCTGATTGCCAAAACCTTCCTTCACCTTTGACAAGACGTGTATTATTATTATTATTATTAGCACCCCGTCTTACTACCCGTTCGGGCTATACGCACTTACGCTAATGTGTAATGGTAGGGTGATTGTGAGATGAAATGGAGGACCTACAGTTTAACGTGGAATCCGAACCACGGTGGGGGCCTGGAATTCCCCACATTCACAAGTTGTGATTAATACACGTCTTGTCAGAGGTGAAGGAAGGGTTTGGTAATCAGATAAATCTGTGCCGGGACCAAGGATTGAACCCCGGACCCCACCATAGAAGTCCGACACCTTACCCCTAGACCACCAGGTCACCAAGACGTGTATTAATCACATCTTGTGAATGTGGGGAATGCCAGGCCTCCACCTTGGTTCGGATTCCATTTTAAAACTGTAGGTCCTCCATTTCATCTCACATTCACCCTACCATTACACATTGGCGTAAGTGCGTATAACCCGAACGGATAGTAAGACGGGGTGCTAATAATAATAACTACGGGACGCGCAAAACGAAGTTGTAGTGGGACTATGATACATTCGCGTGCAGGATAGTACAGCTCACTGTTTACGTGCGATATCTCCGTTGTTTATTAAGCTAGAGCAAACATGAACAAATATACTACTAGCCTACCTTACGCACGACAAATGTGTATGTGTCTATTTTAAATCTTTGGTTCTGTCAAATAAAGGACCATGCCCATTTTTTTTCTTTGATTGCCCTCATAATCTGCAAGCTATACTAAAAATGTGCTAGTAAGTTAAACATACTCAGATTCCATGTGTTTTGAATAAAATTGAATAAAAAACAATAACGTCTAGTAAGACACTAGCTATTGTTATGTCATGTTACTTCATTCACGGTAGGAGTTTACCTCTGAAAGATCTCTTTTCCTACTCAATATCCTACTATATAATAGATTTCTGGTAGGGAAAAAGGCCTTTCAGAGGTAAACTCCTACCGTGAACGAACTTTATTTAAACTATCTATACTTATAAACTTATGGCCAAAAGTTGAAGTTTTTGATACGGATAAGTTTATGTGTGCAGTACAAACACGTCCTGCATGCTCATATTTTTTTTTTTCGTAAACGTTCTTTAAGGATGTTGGACAATTTATCGAGATAGTTTTTTGATGAAATCCTGAAATAATTGAAAAACTTTGATTGATATTGGCTAAGGTATTCATACAATGTTTATAAAACATCATAAGTTATAACCTTGAAGTGTTAATTGGGTGGATCCATATTTTACTACATCTTTTATTATTCCGCTTTAACGTTAACATTATCATTGAAATTTCTTCGACATCCATCGCAGCACTGAATTACCTGAGTGGCTTGCTTACGTGTGGCTTTCGTGTGGAAAGCTGACCTTTTGTGACGACACTAGGTATGTGGTATCGAAAGAAACGTATCGGTACTGTACTCATTAAAAGTATCGGAACAGAAATATCGATACTATACTAATATCGAAAGATTATTATTTTTATTAGCACCGCGTCTTACTACCCGTTCGGGTTATACGCACTTACGCTAATGTGTAATGGTAAGGTGATTGTGAGATGAAATGGAGGACCCACAGTTTAACGTGGAATCCGAACCACGGTGGAGGCCTGGCATTCCTCACATTCACAAGATGTATTGTCAGAGGTGAAGGAAGGGTTTGGTAATCAGATAAATCTTTGCCGGGACCGAGGATCGAACACCGGCCGCCAGCATAGAATTCTGACACCTTACCCCTAGACCGCCAGGTCACCAATATCGAAAGAAAATTATCGATAGGAGTAAGTATCGGTATGGATATTTTAATCTGGAAAAATGCTTTTTATCTAGTATTAATAATATCTTACTCGCTTCGGTGTCCGCGTGGTCTAACGCACGAATTTGGTGTTGGACTAGACTGCCAAAGACAGGGAGATCGGGGTTCCATCCCAGTCGGGTCCACTAAGGGTGGTTTTCCCTAAATGCCTTTCCACTTTCCCACCACGCAAATACGGATGCATTTAATCGAAATTAAGCCTTCCTAATTCCTAACCATCAGTGTAATTAGTACATAGGCATATAACCTAAACAGGTAGTAAAAAGCTGTGCTACAAAAAATCTCAATTTTGGCATCATCATTGTATTTTCATTTTTATTTAAACACTGAAATTTTTAATGGTATTTAATAGTTCAAAACAAATTTTACAATATGCTTTTTCGCTATCTAACATCTATTTTTTTAAGTACAGCGTTTTACTACCCATTCGGGTTGTACGCTTAAGTACTAATTACGCTAATGGGTTAGAAATTGGGGAGGTTGAATTTAGAGGAAGTTGACCCTCATTGGCGCGGAGGGAGAGGGGAAAGCCATTTAGGAAAACCCCCCCTCAGTTCACCCGACCGAGATTTGAACCTCAATCTCCCCGTCCTCGGCAGTCGAGCTCAACAGGAAACTTACGCGTTAGCTAGCTACGCCACCGAGGCGGGTTCCAATTTCTCAACAAACTTTCATAATGTACTTTTGGGAGGTGGCATTTTTTTAACCTACATTCGTCGTTTATGTACTCTATCAAGATACAGGTGGCTGTATTAATAAACAAAGATGAAAGAACAGCTATGAATTATGATGAGCTAAAAGAGATTGAGGGCGGTATTCAAAAAGGTATAGTGAATGCTTAGTGGGTGACCTGGCGGTCTAGGGGTAAGGTGTCAGACTTCTATGCTGGCGGCCGGGGTTCAATCCTCGGTCCCGGCACAGATTTATCTGATTACCAAACCCTTCCTTCACCTCTGACAAGACATCTTGTGAATGTGTGGAATGCCAGGCCTCCACCGTGGTTCGGATTCCACGTTAAACTGTAGGTCCTTCATTTCATCTCACAATCACCCTACCATTACACATTAGCGTAAGTGCGTATAACCCGAACGGGTAGTAAGACGCGGTGCTTATAATAATAATAATAATGCTTAGTGCACCGATAGTGTGGTCCCGAGCAAACTATCGGTCCACTAACCTATGATGACGCAAGCAAACCCACGCTAGTGTCAACAAAGCATCCACTTAGTTAAGTTCTTGCATACGGCCCTGAATGCTGGAGTTGCTTCTTGCTTGTCGTGCAGAAAATCAGTGAAGATTGAGAAATAGCGTCATTTGTTCTTCCTCCACAGACCACCCTAATAAACATTTAATATTAGCATGGGCCATGACTGAGTAAAGATAGCACAACATTTGTTTCTTTCAATACCAATTCGATACCTTAGTGTGAGTACTAATATCGGTAAAAAGTATCGAGTCAAAAAAATACTAGTACCGAAAGGAAAATGGCGATATTAGTAAAGTATCGATACTTTTTTCACATCACTGGGCGACACACTGTCTCTTGAAAGTGGCCCGTGGGAAAGGGCACTTTAGTAGGCCTATGGTAAAACTAACTCTTAATAAAATACCCATAAATTAATACTAGATATAATCACTTTCAGGGTTGAAACCCCCCAGACCTCGCTACCCACCTTCCTCTTTCTCGTCCTTAAAGCTGTTGAAATCATACACGAGGAACTCTACAATTGAAGACAGACTTAATGAGTTTCATGCACACACATCTAGAGGTGTCAGTAATGGACTCATTTGGAAAAATGACAGATCTGGCCCAGAAGTGGAATTTACCAGATCTGGGAATGCCAGATTTGTCCCAGATTTGTCCCAGATCTGGCTCAGATATGGCCCAGTTTTTGGCCTATCTGGCCCAGATATTGACCATTTATGACCAGATATGATCTTTCCACATGGGGGGATAAAGTTCTCAATGAAGTTTCTATGAAGTCAAGGAAAATTAACATAAGAGTAAAGTGAATTAGATCAAAAGTGATTTTGTGAGTTATTACAAGTTGCTTATTTGAATTTTCAAATTTTAGTTCATAAAATAATTTAATAAATCAAATTTCCAAAATAAATTTTACTGAAACTTGCATGTTTGTATATTCTAGCAGTATGCACGAATAAAAATGTGTTCATAAAAACTTAATAGTCATAATAATTACAGAATTATGACAATTTTTATTAATTCTAAATTATTTTAGATATTATTGTATTTCTTTTGATGCGTTTACATTTTGCAATACTTAAATTTTCAAAATTTCCAGCAGGAAAAATCAATGAACCCCACTTATTTGGTCAGTGGAACTAAACCCCCACCACAAACGAATGCTGGATGCGCCAATGCCCATATACTGTAGTATACTATAAATATTGATCATTAAAAACATTGTTTGTAATTTTTTTCTAAAGATTCATCTCCAATAATCTTATTATAGTTTTCTCTCTCCATGTTATCAACTCTGGGTTACATAACTGCTTGCTAGAAGCAATAAATATATTTTTTCTTATTTTCCAGTTAACTTTGGCAGTTCTACTAAGTTTCTTAGCACACGGACGTGGATTCTTCCTGCCTAGCTTTTCTAAGAAACCGTAAGTATTAATTTTGTTTAATAACTTATAATTTAAAAAAAAGGCTTTTAACAGTTATACACTTTTATTTAACGTGTGATAGATGGATTAAAGTTGAATAACGCAACACCATGAATCACACACACATTATATCTCTCTTTGTATATTCATACAAACCTCATGTGTCACATATATAAATATATATATTTCGTTATTAATTTTGTTATTTGTATTTTCACCTGTATCGGTGGCCGAATGATTCAATTCAGGGGGGGAGGGGGGCAAACTACAACCCCCGGGAGCCAAATATAGCCCACCGGTGTGTTTAATCCAGCCCGCGGGATAAATGATTATAAGTTTTGCGTTGAGAAACAGGCTTTTTTTTAAACACAACAAAAATTGTATTCGTATAAAATCATGCCAAAATCAACTTTTCCAAACTTGGCAAATCACTCCCAAAATACAGTACTATGGCAAATTTGAATCCTCATATTCATGCGAACAAGTGTTTTCAACCATGAAGCTTAGTAAAAGTGATCTTAGAAACAGAATTACTGATGAACGAACATCTGTTATACAGTTTCACTCGTATTACCCCTCACTATACAAATCTGCTGAACAAACTTTAAAACATACCACTACACTAAGGTATTTATTATTACTTTGTATTCTGAATGTATTTAAACTAATTAATATCAGTCTTCTATGTGTGTTTTTTTTTTTAAAGAATAAAAAACAGCCATTAAAAGTATTTGCTCTGCCAGATTTTTTTCATTTGTCCCTCCTGTAATTAAATTTACACATTCTTGGTAAAAAGGAGTCAAACTCGCAATAGATTAGATACCTAATGAGATAGAGGTTCGAATCCTTGTAGGATGTATTGAGAGTGGTTTTTAGCTAAATGGTTTTCCACCATCACTATACGAAAATGCTGTTACACTTCCTATAAATTAAACTTTCCTCATCCTTAGCACATTAGCCTAATTTGTTTCATATGTGTCTATCCCAAATGGATAGTAAGGCATGATGTTTAAATTTATATATATTGAGAACTCCAAAATTTATTTTGATTAAAATATGTTATGAATATTTTTTGCTAACCGGGTCTCACTATCCGTCCAAGATATATTAATATTAAGACTATGTTGATAGGGATGAATGATGTAGAATCTTAGACGAAATGTACCCGCATTTACATGGATAAATAGAGGGTAAAATGTTTAAAAATACCATCTGAGAACACCCAGCTGGGATTAGCATATTGAACTCTCTGCCATTCGGAAACCAAAAGACTAGGCGAGACTTGAAGCGTTTATTCGTGTGACTAGGGATGTCTAGAAAGTATATATCAATAAGTTTTCTCTCGATACTTTTGTTTCAATACTTTTACTCAAATGAGTACTTTACAATCCCGTTTCGGATCGTTATCGAATAAAACCCCACCAGCTTGTAATCGAGCTACATTCACCGATTGACCGCCTTCTATTGGTGAATATAGGGCCAACTTCTGCGAAGAGAGGGTGTCATGGGTTCAGAACAGCAAAACATAGGTCGTTAAGCTCTAGTTTAAAGGCCAGAACCACTACTTTTCCGTTCAAGTAGCTCCTCATTTGTCCTCACGAGGCTGAGTGGATCCTGTTTCAGAACCACTGCTTCACATAAAAATATGGAAACGCCGGGGATCCAACCCGGGACTTCTGGATCTGTAGTTAGGAGCTCTGACCACTAGACCACAAATATGGATTTTGAAAGAAAAATAATATATTTATAATTGATCTATCAGTTCTGGTAATGTTATCACATCAGAGCCTAGTCCTTTATGACACATAAATATCCACGAATGACCCACAACTTTTTATAGAAATCTTAAAGAAATTACTTCAAAAACACACAATTGACCTAAATGTATTAACAAAATCTCGCAACGCATGCACATAACTAAATAAAACACGCCCTTTATAAATAAAAATAAACTATTTATGTCAGGGGCTCCCAAACATTTTGAGACCACGCCACCTTTCACATGTCAAATTTTCCGTCCAACGCCCTTGTACCCGGTATTTCTTTTAAAAAAAAACCCCTGCCCAAATTCTATTTGGTGGCATTTAAAAAAATAGAATTGTCATTTAGCCTATATTACAAAAAATATGTATATTTATGTACGATTTATTTCAATCTTTAAAATATGTACAAGTACACGGATTGAAAATGTGCATATTTCACTATACATGATAAGTTTTAAGTTTTCCTTAAGGCTGCAACGCCCCGGACAAAAACCGGCGATGCCCCAGGGCGTAGCGACGCACAACTTGGGAGCCCCCTGATTTATGCAATAAAAAGCCTTTTACAAATAAACTCTTGTGTTCTGATAAAGATTACATAGAGTTTTACAAATATGTGCTTTAATCTAGCTACCCCCTCCCAAACGCAGCCCTCTCCGGTATCGATATTTTTCTTTCGATACGACATCCCTACTCGAACGTCCACCTGAACGGGTGAATATTAATTATTTGTAAGTAAAATAAGATGTATTTCCATAAATAAATAATTTATAATGGTTTTTATTCCTTGTTGTCCGAGTATGTTTATAACGGTGTGAAGTATAACCCCGTCCAGCCCGTGTGGTTCCAGAGACACCAGCAGTTGGGGGAGCAACGTCTTTGGAACAAGGGATAACCCCCAATACTACGGACAGCAACAGTACTCTTTCGACTCCACGGCACAGGCTGCTTACCCCGTGGCCATGCCTTACCCTGTGGCCATACCTACACACACTCATTCTCAGGTATGTATGATCCTTGGAGCTATAGCTGTACTTTCACAGTCACTCTCAGGAATGTATGATCCTTGGAGCTATAGCTGTACTTTCACAGTCACTCTCAGATATGTATGATCCTTGGAGAGATCACTAAACTTGTACAGCCACTCTCAGGTATGTATGATCTCTTGGAGCTATAGCTGTACTTTCACAGTCACTCTCAGGTATGTATGATCCTTGGAGCTATAGCTGTACTTTCACAGTCACTCTCAGGTATGTATGATCCTTGGAGCTATAGCTGTACTTTCACAGTCACTCTCAGGAATGTATGATACTTGGAGCTATAGCTGTACTTTCACAGTCACTCTCAGGTATGTATGATCCTTGGAGCTATAGCTGTACTTTCACAGTCACTATAAGGAATGTATAATCCATGGAGCTGTAATTGATTTTAGAAATATTGTTAAAAACAGTGTGTATAGAAAATTAAACAACTGCTTAGTTTTAGTAGCAATGGCTTTAAAAAAATTAAAAACAAACACATTTTTAATGGTAAATATTGACAAAATTGTACTATGTTACTAGTGTTACGTTATGAATAATGTAACTATATTTTAAAAGTGACAATTTCAGATCCCAAGACTTGACTTGTGAATAAGTGGAAGGATATCCATTAACGTTTTAAGCTATTTTTTTAGACCCTTCCTATGCATATAGGTCTGTAAATATTTATTCTTGACAAAATATATATTATTTTTTTTTGGCCAAATGTTTTATCATAAAAACCGAACAAATATTGATTTTAACCCGCCTTTCCATCCATCCTATCTTAAGTAGATAATGTCGGATTATTCGTGTTAGTTTGTATGGTTTGTTCACCATCTGATGGCACCTAGTGTGATGTCAAGTTGTTGTTATTATTTTGGACCGTGTTGCCAGATATCCGCGAGTCCCCCTGTCCTCTCACAGATACCAATGACGTCGGCGAGTTTCCAAGGGACCTACCACAACATGCAGCTGGTACCATGTCTCTGCTCCGTGCCTAAGGAAGACCAAGAAGACCCCAGCTCCCTGGTAGTTCAAGGGACTCCGAAATTCACGAATAATTAACAACCCGTTCCCCCTTGAGATCGGTCCACCGTGCGAACATTAAGCAAACAAAGACAATGAATGTTTGTGTATCATAGATGCTGTATTATTATTATTTGTGAAGTTTTGACTACGTATTTATGACACAAAGCGTTCTTTTCAGTTTAAAAAAAAAATCCCACATGTAATCAAGGGCGTGGAAAATAAATTTTTCCAAGAGGTATTCGCTAGAGAATGTTACTATACCTGTAGCCAATACAAGTATTTTATACATATGTTTGTACCATCCCTAGGAGGGTATATCAAATTCCAAAGGGGGTATGGACCCCCCTGATCCCCTCTTTCTACGCCCTTGCTTAAGGTGGGAGTGAAAGGAACGCGTGTTAAGGGCAGAGTTTTTGCAGTTTTTATATCAACACTTTTTTTTTTGTCAAAATAGATCAAATAGCTTTCCAGTAGAAACAAAGAATTACATTTTCTTCACATGGTGATATAAACAGTTGTTGAATATCTGCCAAAGATATCTTTGAATTTAATGACAACTTTTTTCTCTTCATTTAAAAAATTTGGCTTCAAATGCTAATATTCTCATAATATAATATGTTCAAGAACTGTTGAGGTCACACGGTGACCTGGCGGTCTAGGGGTAAGGCGTCAGACTTCTGTGCTGGCGGCCGGGGCTCAATCCCAGGTCCCGGCACAGATTTATCTGATTACCAAACCCTTCCTTCACCTCTGACAAGACATCTTGTGAATGTTGGGAATGCCAGG
>CABEEJ010000856.1:11768-64985 GCA_901482245.1 Timema douglasi | reverse complement strand
GGGGGGGGTTGGAAGAATTTTATTAATAATAATTGGCAACACTGGTGAAAACTAATTTAGTGCTTGATATTGTAGTTAATTATCTGGCGGACTCATCAAAGTTATGTCTAGGATTAGTTTAAATAACTTAGAATATGCAACCTGAAATAATTATTTAAGAAGTGTTTTTATGTTTCACCATGGAGTTTGTAATTTAATTTAACAAATATTTTCTTTAAAAATAATAACATATATGTGTAAATAGTTGATATTAGATTATATTAGAACTCGTTTAAGAGTCAGTCTCACCTTCTGTTCTCCCTGATAAAAGCCTAACTTAGGTAGGCGATGCATTTCGAACATATTACGCCACATCGTGTTCCTGTAACCTATACCAGTGGCTCCCAGCCGTTTCCATATACCAGCCCCCCTTAAACCAATGATAATTCACCGTGGACCCCCTAATCTCTCCCGCCACACGAAGGGAAACTCATGGCCTATGAACACATTTCTAGTAATCTACGTAACCCATTTCATATTAATACAATACAAAAATTAATTTTAGTCACACAGTAATGGAAAAATAATGTTTAAACAAATTGTGAATAGTAAATATTTTTATATTATGTGAAAATATAAATAATAAATAACGGACCCTCACATGACTCTTAATTGACCTCGGGTTGGGAACCTCTTATTTAGAGTCGTCATTGTAAAACAGTTGAATTGAGACCAGTTAAACTGTATTGCCTTATTAAGAAATGTAGAATAATTTTTTTTTTTAAATTTAAAAAATGAAAAATCCTATCAAACTGATCCTAATGACGGTGCTGTCAAGTGAAAAACAGAAGAATCCGTGGTTGGTTAAGTTTTTTGGTTTAAGCTTAGTCTCCAAGGAAATTGGAGAGTACATTTCCACTTGATATGTTTCAAAGAACACTTTGTATGTAAAGAATCGCAACATACTTGTGAAACCCAGTGTTTTCCTGAACTAATCATAATACAATACCCGAATACTGTACCATCAATGTGCCACCCAGTTAAAAAGTAATATATCTTAAACCTTTCTGGTCATTGAACCCAAGTTCCTTTAATCCAGATTCACCGTTAACGCGTTACCGACTTCACTAAGGTGTCATCCCTCATGAGAACAAAATACAATACTAATTCACCATATAAATGGTTAATTCAAATAAAAAACAAATATTTATTTGGTAATGACACAATTAAAAGTTTAAAAAAATCAAAGTTTTACTTAACAAAACATTGTTTATATTGACATAAGAACTTTATTCTAAAATTCTCCAGTGTAAACGGGCTCAGAATATTTTTTTGAGTAGTTTGAAATTCTTAATTTAAAGTATAAAATGAAGATCAATTAAAAATTATTAAAATACATTTACTAATAGGTTTAGTTGAACATTTGTAATTTAAACTTTCATCACTAATAAATAAAGACTGATTATTTTAAAACACAAGATTATATGAATGAACCTTATTGGCTATAAAACTAATAATTAAAATAGATAGTTAAGAATATATGTTATAAATATTAGATAATTCTGACTTTGTGAGCTTAAGGAGAAATAAGAGAATAAGACTGAATACATTTATTATAAGTATATAAAAGGGATAGTTTTATTTATGAAACTTTTTTTAAAAAAGGAAAACTATTTTAATAGTTTTCACACTTTCATAAATCTACCTCTAGCTTCTAAAAAAAACCTCAACAAAAACCAGTAGGCTTCTTTAAAATTAGTATTGAATCTTGGAAATTTTCTAATCAACATGTTATGGTTTAATTTGATCAATATAGTACAGTTACACTAAAATAAAATGGCTAAAGTTTATGAACACTTTTAATAAAGTTTTATTTGAGCAATGGAGCTCAATAATGCAAAATGTTAAGATTATTTGTATATATGTAGGCCCATATGTATAATTAATATCAAGAATGTATATACATTAAACAAATTAAAATTAATTTAAGAAACTTTGTTTTATAATTCCCACTAAATCAAATATTAATTTTTTGAAGACATGACTACATTTATAATAAAGCGAGACTATTAAAAATACGATATTATTATTTTTTATTTATTTAGGTAAGTAGTGAACATAATTAAAACTCACTATAGATTATAGCAATGACTACCAAAATATTTCCTAATTTAAAATGTATTTTTCTATTGCTAGATTAAATGTTAAACATAATTTTGTCTGTAAATAACTAAATATGCTTACAAACATAATTTATACATACACACTTGTTAACAAGGTTATTCTAAATACTATGTACTTATTATTTAATAACAAAAAAAACTTAACTTTTCTTATTTAGTTTTTAATATTCTAAAACCACCCATGAGTATTTAAAGTAATTATGTATGTTTCCATATTTCATATAAAAATAAATAAGAAAATACCAACTACAATAAATTTATTTTATTGAATCGTTAATTTCTAATGAAACAAACATTGGCACATCCTAAGTGGATGATGTCATTTAAAAAAGTGGTTAAGGTCTTTATATTATTATTATTATTATTATTAGCACCGCATCTTACTAACCGTTCGGTTTATACGCACTTACGCTAATGTGAAATGGTAGGGTGATTGTGAGATGAAATGAAGGACCTACAGTTTAACGTGGAATCCGAACCACGGTGGAGGCCTGGCATTCCTCAAGGTCTTTATAAAAAAGAGTCTTTAACTTTAGATGTACAAAAATAGGGAAACATAAAAACTGACATACTTTGTAATTTGGACTAACAAGAATGTAGACAATTGAGTTTTAACCTGGTATAATTACTTATATAAATAAATATTAAAAGATTGGATATGCCTCACTCATTAGTTTATAATCCCTCATATCAATTATTAATTTATTTATGTATAATAAAATCTTTAATTTTGAACAGTAGGTTTGCTCTTTTTCGCCAACGATGGGGACAGTTTAGACTCATAAAATTAATCTTGAAATTATTTGATCCACACAAAATGGAGACACCCACACTGGTGGGCATAAGATCCAAACATAAAGTTCACTTATTATGTTTTGCCGTTGACGAAAAAGGCCATGATTCAAATCCTTGTGGATGTATGGAGGGAGGATGGTGTTTCCTATGTGGTTTTCAACTTTTTCTCTATGCAAATACAGGTACATATAATTTAACTTTACCTTTTTCATCCTTACAACATTAGAGTGATTAATATTTATGCAACCCGCTTCGATGGTCGAGTGGCTTAAGGCGTTACTCTCGTGTTAGACTGGCCTGATGATGACGGGAAGATCGGGGTTTGAATCCTGTTCGAGTCTACTGAGGGTGGATTCTCCTAAAGGTTTTCCCACTTTTCTTCCATGTAAATGCGGGTATATTACCTTTAAAATGCTTCCTTACTCATCCCTGCCCCATTAGAATAGTTAGATGTGTATATTACCTGAACAGGTAGTAAGATACGACGAGAAATTAAGAGTCAAACGCTCCACTTTGGATTCCCTCCACGGATTCCCATGGCACAGCGCGAAACCACTGGATTGGTCACGCCCGTCACTTTACTTCGCGGTCAGGATTATCAGGGTTGCGGGTTCTTCCCCTTCTCACTTGATTTGGTCTGATATGGTTGGTTCACCTGGATCGTATTGTTTTTACTCCTCGTTGTGGTATCCCAGAGATATAAATACCAAGCGCTATGCAAGGGACGGAGCACTCATCCTCAGGTCAGTCTGTTTTGGCGCAGATCGCAACAGGATGCATCTAGTACGCCGTCCACAAGACTGAAGACATTTGGGTGACTTAAACTTTCTTGATATGCGAATTATAAAGTACACGGTAGGTCCTTAGCTTTTTATGAAATATATTTGAGAGTCAGTAGTGTATAGTGGTGTGTAACCTTTTCAGGTTATAAACATGTATAATAATTACTCTAATGGGGTAGGGATCACGTAAGAAGCGATTTAGAGGTAATCTATACACATTTGCGTAGGTGACCTGGTAGTCTTAGGGGTAAGGTGTCGGATCTCTGTGCTGGGGGTCCGGGGCTCAAGCCTCGGTCCCGGCACAGATTTATCTTATTGCCAAATCCCTCCTTCACTTCTGATAAGACTTGCATTAATCTCAACTTGTGAATGTGGGGAATGCCAGGCCTCCACCGTGGTTCGTATTCCACGTTAAACTGTAGGTCCTTCATTTCATCTCACAATCACCCTACCATTACACATTAGCGTAAGTGCGTATAACCCGAACGGGTAGTAAGACGTGGTGCTAATAATAAACACATTTGCATAAGAGGAGAGTGAAAAACCATTAATTAAAAACTACCCTGAGTATAACTGACCGAGATTTGAACCCAGACGAGAGTGACGCCTTTCGGCCACTGAAGTGTGTCAGAGTTAGTTCTAACTATACATGTGATATGTTTCATCACCCATTAGAACACGCTTGATCAGGCATCAACATTTCCATGAGGGTGTGTGGAGCAGAGTCTATATATGATCGGTCAAATGGGGTCAGATTGGGAGAGGACATATCATTATTATTTAGCACCACGTCTTACTACCCGTTCAGGTTTATACGCTTTAAGTACTAATTACGCTAATGGATTAGGAATTGGGAAGGTTGAATTAGAGGAAATGAACCCGCATTTGCGTGGATGAAGCGTGGAAAACCATTTAGGAAAAAACCTCCAGTTCACCCGACCGAGATTAGAACCTCGATCTCCCTGTCCTCGGTGGTCGGGCTCAACACTACTAGAGCGTTAGCCAACTACGCCACCGAGGCGGGTGAAGACATATCAAAGGTACAGTTTTAACCAGATTTGCTTGCTGTGGAAACACTCCACGGCACGTCACTGATAGATAATATTTACAATCATATTTTTGAATTGAACTTACATCATCTGTTATTTTGAAATTTTTTAATTTAAAAAAATTACTAGAATTATTATTGTGAAACAAGTAATTTATTTTTTAATTCATCATAATATTATTTTGAAATCTTTAGTTACTAAGATTTGTTTAGGAAGGTAGGGAGTGGGGGGAAGGAGAAGTATGTTAAAAATATTACTTCTAAGAATGTTAAATATTTTAAATAATTCAATTTGTGTTTGTTTGTTTGATAAACAAATTAATAAGTTTAGTAAGAATACTAACATGTTTAAGAGTTTTGTTTGACTAGGTGTTAAAAATAGTGTGAAATTCTGTATGTTGTACCTTTAAGGTAACTATACTCTAATATTTGTTCATCTGTCTTGCATAAGCTAGAATAACAAAATGCATTGCAATATACCCTTCTTTTATCCTGTAAGGTATCAAACTTACTTGGCATTATTCCACTATGCTATCGCTTTTAATATAGGGTCATAGTGTAATCCGTCAAAGTAAGACCGTTAACTTTCATAGCAAACTGAGTGTCCAATGACAATTACCTAATCCATCAAGTAAGACGGCTACAGTAACTCCATGGCTTCTTTGGTGCTGACTGACAGCTCACAGCTGACTTCTGACATTCAACATTTAGGTATATACCTACATTTTAACAGTCAAAAGTGACAGCTGCTAAACACATGTTTTTGCAGATCATATGGTTCGGCGTAGGGATACATAATTTGGTCTGGTAACTTTTCAAAGCTTTTAGCTGTCAGCTGTGAGTTGTCAGTCAGCACCAAAGAAGCCATGGGGCTACTGTACCTTTCATAAACGAACTGTACAGTGAAAAATGACGTCAGAACACTGGTTCGAGTCATGTGTACCAGTGTCATTTTTTTTTAAAGATTCATCAATAATAACACGTCAAAGCTTAATTTTTCTTCTCCATATTTAACTACTAATGTTCAATTCTATTATTTTTGTAATCATCTATTTTACTCATGGTTCAATTTAACTTACACTCTTTATTTCTTGATTCATTTCAGATATTATATTTATTTATCTTCACTCTCGTAATGCATCAAAGAATATGTTTCTTCCTACCACTATTCAAACTGTAAGTATTTTACAACTAGGCCTACATTATTTTAATATAGGTTTAATTAGATTGCAATGTCTCAAGTTAAAATTTAAACTCAATTAAAGGAAATTTTTTTTCTTTATGCTGTTCTAGGCTTCTTAAAACAGTCCAGTTTAAAATTATCCCGTCAATGAGAGCACTAATGCTTCACCTCTAAAATGTATCTACAAGGGCCCGGTTAATATCCTGTTTAGGATATTTAAATTAAGGTTATAGACCAGTGGTATTCAAGTGGCTTCGAGGCCTGTACCTTTAATTTGGATAACCATTGCTCTACAAGTAGAGTTAACCATAGCTGATATGCACTCAAAGCAGCGGTGAGCAAAGAAAATAGTCAAGAGTTATAATTACCAGTCAGAATTTATGTTCAAATATAAGCTTTTCAACCGAATGGAGGGAGTGAGGTATACTGTTCACATGAATACTAGTTAAAATCTCTTTAAATTAAGCCCGGCATAGATTTATCTGATTACCAAACCCTTCCTTCACCTCTGAAAAGACATCTTGTGAATGTGGGGAATGCCAGGCCTCTACCGTGGTTCGGATTCCACGTTAAACTGTAGGTCCTCCATTTCATCTCACAATCAACCTACCATTACACATTAGCGTAAGTACGTATAACCCGAACGGGTAGTAAGACGTGGTGCTAATATTAATTTAAATTAAGTGATAAAAGTGGTCTGGGGTACTCTATAATCAGGTGTTAGTAGAAACGAGTCTTAGAACAATCTAAAAAAATAAAAAAATAAATTGAGATATATTTGGCATGCTTTTACAAATTAAAAATCTCTAAATGTATTCATCAAATGAATGAATACATAATAATATGTTTTGTTTTCCAGAGTGAAAGAGTTACGCCTACCTCATAATGGGGGTCGTGAACCCATGGCCCACTACCACGTCCATCACCATCATCACCCTCATTATCGCCACCCCCCGGGATTGGGAGGGTTTTGGGGGTGATCCAGCCCTCCCCCATCTTGATTTATGGGAGCGTTCTGAGAGTCACCTCGTCACAGGTATCATCCGATACAGATTGTTGGGTAAAAGAGAGAAAATGACTGACAACTCTGGATGATTGTGGTGACTAACAGAGAAAGTGATCACAGTGATAAAAGGACCAGACAAATAAGTGCAACAGAGTAATAACATTTTCTTACATTTTGTAGCCGTTAATCGAACTGGAGCGTTACATGGATTGAGAGAGAAAAAATGTAATATCCTTACATATCTAATAAAGCTATAATAATGTGACAAATCTTATGAAATAATTGTATTTACGTACTATATTAGTATTCTTCATTACTGTAATTTGTTTAGCAATATAACTATACCTTTATAATATATTCCAGTGGTATTAAACCATTTTTTGTTCGCGTGCCCCCATATATAAATCCTATTCAGCTTTGTACAACCCAGTCCAGCGGCTGCATGGTCTAAGACGTCAGTCTCGAAACAGACTAGACTGTCAATGACAGGTAGATCGAGGTTCAAATCCCGGTCGGGTGTCCTGAGTGTGGGTTTTTCCAAATGGTTTTCTACTCTTCTTCCATGCAAATGTGGGGCACATGTCATCTTATTTTAGCCTTCCTCATCCCCTAGGACATTAGCCTATTTAGTACGTAGTGCGCGTAGCACGGTTGGTTAGTGAGATGCGTTGCTAAAAATTAAGTTGTGGATAGTTTATAATCTACATATCAAATAAATTACATCCAAAAGTGTATTGACTCTCGTACCGAGGTGTCATTTTTCAATTTACTAATGTGATACTTGATGGGGCTGTATCCATAACCTAAGTATCTTTTCCATCTTATGGGTCTTAAGCTTCACTATTAATATACCCTTTGTTTACCCCGAAAGGTAGAAATATTACCTTGCATGGTTCCACTATGGCATACCTTGTGAGATAGGGGGAACCCTAGTGTAATCCATCAAGGTAGAACTGATGCCTTTCATGGTGAACGGGGTGTACAGTTGATTGTACAATATCTTACCTTATTTCATTATAATCTAATAATTATAACATATAATAACCAATTGAATTGAATTAGAATTTTTTCAAGAGATCTTATACTGTTTATCTGTGGTTTAACCCAACATAATTATAGGAAAAACTTAAAAAAACATATTGTAGGCATTAATTCAACACTCATTTGAACATGTTAGAGCAAGTAATGTCAATATTTACTTGACCCAGAAAGTCTTAATGTATCCCTAGCTAATACAATCTTGTATAAATATGTATGGACCCCCCTACATCAAATTTTGGGAGCACCCCAACTCCCCCGAGTCCCCCTTTCTAAACCCTTATGTCAGGCTCATCAAGTCTGCTTTGCCAGTAATGGGTATATCAGAGCTTAAATTACTCATTGGTGTATTGAGAATTTTTTTCTCTTTCCATTCGCAAACACGGGTGCATTTAATCTTAATCCAACCCTCTCCATCCTCCATCCAATAGTTTATCTATGTGGATAGCCTGAGTGCAGTGCAAATCTATAATAAAAATAAATGATAAGGTGCCCCTCACATACTTTCTCGCTCATTTTTCTAAATTTTACTTATTATTCATAAAGTAAGTAAAATAATATAATATACACTGTTGTAGAGATACAATGGGACATAAAGAACGTCACATTTCATCAAAGAGCATACAATAAATAGTACTCTGCTCAGGAAACATATTATTTGTTCTGTGCAAAAAAAACAAAAACAAAAAACATTTCCATATTTCCCAAAGCTTTATTTAAAAATATATATTCTCCTATAACTCGGAAAATAACTATTTTATCTAGTATAATTTCAATTAAAAGTCTTATTTACGTAAGAGTCCTACAATAAGATGCGCCGGTTAGTTATTTCGTATCTCAAATAATTGTTGGGATATGATCGAAATAAGAAATTTCCGCTAATGTAAAGCAGGCTCGAAGCCATTTTCATGGGAAAATGAGGCGCACCATTTTGATGGTAGTGTTAAACAATACCTAGATACAAATTTTAAACAAACTCTTTCAAGTCAAGTTTAAGAAAATAGATTTTTTTCCCTCTTTTCGCTTACTCTTAATTTTAAGGTTAGCTAGTAAATTTAAAAAAAAATTACCTCTATGGAACCTAATTAAAATCCTAGATACCAAGTCCCCGATCTGTTAGATTGGTTTGAGTAACAGACAGATAGACAGACATCCAGCATTGTTAAAATCGCCTTTTAGAGTTCAGGGGGTCATGAAACAATCAAAATCTTAAATCCAGTTCTTTTGGACGATTACAATACTTCCTCTCTCCAAGGCGGTAAAAATTGAACTTTTTTTAAAATCCTTCAAATTTTCTAGAAATATTGATTACTTTGCACCTTTTCCCCCAGCTCATTATTATTTTTTATCCGATGTACTGCTCAAGCAGTCACCAACACACTCTTACGTATCCATTTGTTTTTCAGCCATGTCACATCCTTGTGTCACGAGGAAGGATAGTCTTCACGTTATAATAAATGTGTGACAATCGCGTACGCCAAACAAAATAGATTAAAACGTCCCCGGAGTTTTATTAGAAAAGATAAAAGTGAAACCGAAGACTTTCCACGACGTTCGGCTTACATTTTGCGGCTTCTTCTTCCCCTGCGTTTAAGAAGTTTCTTCTTTACGTTTGTTTCGGGAACATTTTTATCGCGGCCGTTTTTTCGTGTTTTTTTAAACATGACTTGCACGAAACGCTGCTGAAGTGCTTTCCTTTCTCTTTCAATTTGTCTTGGGGGCATTTGAAGATTCAGTTAAAAAGATAATGGGCCTTGGCCTTGCGATTGTGGAACGAGGTCAGTAGGATATCTTGTTGTGATGTTGGNGGGGGGGGGGGGGGGGAGGAAGAGATGGCGCCATATTGTTCATCTTGGAGAGATACACCTGTCTTCACAGATGTGGACTGGTCAGAGGTGTGTGTATGTGCATGATTTACTGTCATCTGCACTACAGTACTTTCATGGTTTGAAGGAACTTTTAGAAAATACAGTACCAAAGAACTATTTTGCGGTCAAACACGGCATCTTTAGTGGAAGGAGCAAGGTAGACACGTACTCTAATGGCACATGGTCATATCCGTCCCGATGTCCTTAGTTTGGGTCCTGGCTGGGCTAGTATACGGCCTGATCACTCTGGATTCACGAGTGTCAAGGGCCGGATTTACTACCTTACCACCTGTAGGCCCACGACGAAATCCCCCCCTCCACCTTTACGCCTTTCTTAAAGGAGGGCGGTACACTTCTATATATAATTTGAAGTTTATTTTATCATAATCTTAGTTCTATATTGAATTTTTAAATTATACCTGAATATAACCAATAACCATGCATAATAATGCCTCTTACCATTCCAACAATATACATTTTAATCTACAAATAATTTAGCGTAAGAAATTACAGGCTAACAGTTAAGACCTACATAATTTAGTAAAATATAACAAAATGTATGCTACAAAACAATATACATTAATTTATAACAATAAGTACCCATTTAATTAACTTCTTATAAAAATTCTAAAATTTACAAATGTTAATATTGATGAATTTAACTCACTTCATTACTTGTCAGTTCGCTGTCACTTCCTAGTTCGGGAAGGCATTCCTTCTTGCCTTTCTTTGGGCAAAGGCATATTTCTTAACTAAATGAAGGAACAACTAAGACAATACAACCAGAGGAGGTCGAAGGATGATTCACAATAACATTGTTGTGGGGGGACGAGCCGAGGACGATACACTTCCATGTGGTAAACGAAATATTAAAATATGAAATACAATTAACACAATTTTAAAAAAAAGCTGTAATACCATGCCGCCCCCTGAACAGTGCCGGCCCGATGGGAAATCCGGCTCTGGACGCGTTGAGAGGAAAAAGTGTTTACTTTTTCAACTGTTTCTTATATAAACAAACACGTCTTTTCAGATGACATTTTTATGAAGCATTTATGTTTGTTTTCTGTAAAGTAAAAGTTCCTTTCTCGAAATAATGTTATACTTCAATATTGATAAATTATTTAATGTGGATTAGCAGTAGTGAAAAAGTTTAANGCCGGACAAACCTGGCAGAGGTATAATAAAAAAAAAATGTGTGGAGGGGGCGGTCCCCCCGGGAATGGCCCCCCCCCCCCCCCGAGTACCGTAAAGGAACAGTGAAGTGACCCGCTTCATTGCATTGGATGCATGGTCTACGACGTTACTCTCGCAATAGAATCGACTGCCAGAAACGGGGGGATAGTGGTTCAATCCTAGTCGGGTGTACTAAGGGTAGTATATTCTTAAATGTTTTTCCACGTTCCTACACCGAAATGTGGTTACCCCTCTTATAAATTCAACCTTACACATCGTTAACCCACTAGTGTATTTAGTACATAAGCGTAATAAGCTTATAGACCAAACTGGTAGCAGGGTAGTAAGAAGCTTAAAAAAAAAAGAAGCGAGGCATTTTATTAAAAAAAATCACGTTTAACGCAACAAGGGTCAATAAGGAGTTTTTTTTGCACTGTGTTTTACTACCCGCTCGGGATATACGTTTATGAAGTTTGGGATGAGGAATATTTAATTTAGAGGAAGTGCACCCCCATTTGCGTGGAGGGAGAGCGGTAAACCATTTAGTAAACCACCCTTAGTACACACACAACCGAGATTCGAACCTCAATTTCCCCGTCATTGGCAGTCTAGTCTACTGCGAAGTAGCGCCTTAGATCATGTGGCCACCGAAGTGGGTAATAAACCGATTCAAATGGGTAGTAGAACCGTGGTGCACACAAATCCCATCCCCCTTTCTTTTGGTCACCACGTCTCACCATCTGTTTGGTTATAACACATTATAATGTGTTGGGGATGAGGCAGGCTGAATTTAGATGAATTGTACCCTCATTTATGTGGAGGGAGAGTGCTAAACTATTTAAAAAACATCCTAAGTACATCTAACCAGGATTTAAACCCCAATCTCCCCATCATAAGCAGTCCAGTCTATTGTTAGAATGACCCACGTCGGTGGCGTGGTTATCTAACGCCCTAGTTTCGTGTTGAGTTGGACTGCCGAGGACGGGGAGATCAAGGTTCGAATTTCAGTCGCGTAAACTGGGATGGTTTTTCTAAATAGTTTTCCATTCTACCTCCACGCAAATGCGGGTCCAGTTCCCCCCCTAAATTCAACCTTCTTAATCCCTAGCCCATTATCGTAATTAGTATTTAAGCGTATATATAACCCAAACGGGTAGTAAGACGCGGTGCTAGATATGTCTTGTGAGAATGACGCCTTAGGCCAGAGGTGGGCAACAAATTTTTCAATATAGCCACAAGTGTGGCGGAGGAGAAGTGAAATTCGCCACATCATGAAAAAATTGAGAATTTAGGTTGTTCAATCGAACATTTACAACCACACGCACGATTTGAACGGTTTTTATTAAGTACACGCAAACTTTTACTACTAAGTTACAACTGCCTCGGACACAAAATTATTTAGATTGAAAATGTAAGACAATTTAATGCCAAATTTGACCATCCGTTAGTCTGAAGGCAGAGATGTAACGAAGTGTAGAGAAAAGGGAATGGGGGGNAGGGGATGGGGGGGGGGGGGTAGTATTTGATTATAATGTTGCGTCTATGACTCATTCAGAAATCAGAATGTTTACAATGATAATATGCAGGAAATATCAAGATACAAACACCACACGCCGTCAGGAAAAAGTTTATTTTACTGTGAGAGCAGACAGTTCACCACTTGTGGTGATTGGCGACAGAGTTGCCCTATCCTCCCCGCCACTCTTCTCTTTGGCCTTAAACGGTGGGCTAACGGGCTAAAACGTCAATCTCTTATAGTATAGTTTGCTGGTGACGGAGAGGTCAAATGTTCGAATCTCTTCCGAATTAAATAATGCTGATATTCACTAAATTATTTAAATTATTTTTACCCTCCCCCTTTTACGCAAACGCGTGAGCATTTCTACTAAGTTCTACGATTCTCAACCTGACTACATTGGTGTGGTTAAAAGCGTATAGCTCATATGGGTAGTAAGAAGCAGTGCAAAATCAACAACATACAAGTTTGGAAGTTACATTCCTTAAAACGATATTACCTACTTGGTGAATTTGATGCTATTCTGCTGAGCGGGTTGCATCTTAACTTGATCCATCTAAGCACTTTAAGCACTATCACACTTACACGCCAATGTATGAAATATTATTATTATTAGCACCACGTCTTACTACCCGTTCGGGTTGTACGCACTTACGCTAATGTGTAATGGTAGGGTGATTGTGAGATGAAATGGACGACCTACAGTTTAACGTGGAATCCGAACCACGGTGGAGGCCTGGCATTCCTCACATTCACAAGATGTCTTGTCAGAGGTGAAGGAAGGATTTGGTAATCAGATAAATCTGTGCCGGGACCGAGGATTGAACCCCGGCCTCCAGCACAGAAGTCTGACACCTTAACCCTAGACCACCAGGTCACCTATGTATGAAATAAAAGTAGAGGGAAGAAACTAAGCAGTTCATACCGTGAGGCCCATTGTTTACTTGATGATAAAAACCCCCCTCTCCCACTGACGAGTATAAACACTCACCAACCTTTTTAATTTATATCATAGCAGGAAGATTACCACAATCCATTTTTTCCCCAATAAACCAAATAGCTTGCGTTGTATACGATAAATAAAATTAAATAAAAATGCGTTTGCAAAAAAAACTACTTCAAGATCAATCTTTTTTAATAACAATGAAAGATTTTTGTTGTTGAATTAATAAAGAATTTATGTTTTTTCAATGTTATATTTTTTTAAATCCCCGAATAAAACGTAAATACATTAACATGGTATATCCTATCACAGGTGAGCAATGTCCTGGAGCAATATTTCATTACTGTAAAGAGTTTTACTAGCAAATTTAGGTCATAAAAGCCCAACGCGAAGACGTCGACTTTTTCTTAAAAGATTCTAATCGCTAAGTGATATAGCGCGAGTTCTAAACCACAAATTATATTAGCACTGCGACTATAATTTAAATTTTACTTTTTTAAGGAATGATCAAGATAATCTATTTAAAATAATCTCTCGATAACTCGAGGGGTATTCGACTGAAACTATCTTGGATCGACAACTAGGACTATACGGAGTAACAAGGGGAAAAATGAGCAGAGAAAGGAAGCTGTGAGTTAAAAAACAACTTAAAATAAAGTAATTACACGATAAAGTAAGCAGACACAATTTACGAGAAACTATTATTATTATCACCACGTCTTACTACCCGTTCGGGTTATACGCACTTACGCTAATGTGTAATGGTAGGGTGATTGTGAGATGTTTCACAAGATGTCTTGTCAGAGGTGAAGGAAGGGTTTGGTAATCAGATAAATCTGTGCCGGGACCGGGGATTGAACCCCGGCCGCCTGCATAGAAGTCTGACTGACACCTTACCCCTAGACCGCCAGGTCACCAACGAGAAACTAGTGATTATACATGATACGATGACTGTAAATAGGAACGGTCTCAGTAAATAAAGAATTTCCTAGATAAATCTCACAAAACATCGATTGTTCTACCATCTTGGATAATACGGAACCTCGGTTAATCGAGTATGGGAGGATTGGGACTTTACTGTCCTATATAGATAAAATTAAATACAAAATTAGAGCCTACATTGGACTTGAAATGTAGGATAGTAACAAAGTACAACGCATGTATATAGTTACAGCACATGAGTAAAATTGTGCGTAATACAATTCATAATTATTCTACTATGAAGTACTCGTATTTATGGGGCCACGGACCAAACTTAGAGCTCATTTAGTCTGGTTTGGTGGTAATGGAAAGTTCGGACTTTGAATAGTGGTCGAGCCTGCTAAGGATGTTTTTTTTCTAGGGGATTTCTACCCCACTCTACCTACATGAAAATGGGGGTACATTTCCTATGAGTTCCACCTTTATCACCCCTGCCAATTTAGTAGAGGAAGTGCGGGCAATATGGAAGACCATTTACCTTTTCATTACTAGTAAAGCATATTTTCACATTTTGTCACTGAGATCCTTATAAAACTGATAACTGATATGTTTTTAACTATTTTTAGCTGGTGACCTGGTGGGCTAGGAATAAGGTGTCGGACTTAGGCTCTGGGGTCCGGGGTTCAATCTGATTACCAAACCCTTCCTTGAGCTTTGAAAAGACGTGTATTAATCACATCTTGGGAATGTGAGGAATGCCAGGCCTCCACCGTGGTTCGGATTCCACGTTAAACTGTAGGTCCTCCATTTCATCTCACAATCCCCCTACCATTACACATTAGCGTAATTCCATATAACCCGAACGGGTAGTAAGACGCTGTGCTAGTAATAATAATAATTATATAAGATATTCTTTCAAATAAAAAAAAAGTTTAATATTAATACAACTTTTCAATGAAAAGTTGTTTCGTTTTTTCAACCAGTGGTGGAGATAGTCAAAATTGGAGGTATCCCAAACTTCTTGCGACGCTTCAAATGTTTATCGAGCTCTAAGTCAAACACAGTGGCTTTCTCAAGCTTTCCTCGATTGATTATAAGCAACCGTCTTGAACACGAGGTTATCCAATAACCGTCAAACTCTCTGACACACACACAAACACTCGCGCGCACATGCACATATTACCAAGAGGGGGGGGAGGGGAAAGAAAATGAAGCCACAACCCGGAGTGAATCTTGGAAAGTGTGACCTCCATGGATGAGGATGATAAAGAAAACGTCTGGGTTTGAGGTGTCCTTTGCCAGTTGATGAACTGCTTGCTCCTTGGGAGTGACACTCACTACCACCACTTCTTGACACTTTGTGGCGCTGAGTATAAAGAGCAGGACAAGGTCGAGGAAGTGTTCCATGTGCCTTGACGACAGCATGTGTGTAGGACCATCATGAGCGTCTCATACTTTGCGGTGAGTACGATACAATGGCAGATACAGGCGGGGGCGCTCTAGACTCTCGTAATTTTTCAGTCATTTGTTTTCCCATAGTGTCTTATTACCCGTCCGTACTATATTAATTTCTTATCACCACGATTTACTTACACGTTCGGGTTATGCACATATGGACTAATTACGCTAATGTGTTAGAGGTTAGGAAGGTTGAATTCAATGGAAGTGTACCTGTGTTTGCGTGGAGGGAGAAGGGAAAACAATTCAGGGAAAAACGTGAGTACACCCAACAGGGACATGAACCCTGGTCTCCCTATCATGAGCCATCTAGTCTATAGTGAGAGTGACGCCATTAGACCATTCGACCATTAGGTTTTATGTGCCTATATTTAAAAAAAATTATTTGATGTATTTGACGTGCACTTTCTAACCGACTGATCACTAGACAACACAATTTATAAACTAACTTGAGTCTCTAACAGACACAACATCCAGCCCCCTGGCTGTTAATTAATCACTGTGAAGGGGGAAACCCATCTCAACAGTAATAATTTTTTCAACCATGTCTGGAATCGAATCCATGGTCCACAGTCGAGGAGGCAGACTCGCTACTGACTAAGTTTAGGTGTCAGACGCAAACTTGACACAACTAAAACGAATATTTACATAAAACTGAGAATCTTTAGCCTCAATAAGTTGACGTTCATTAGACTTTGTCCGGTGTAAAATGTTGAAAGAAAAAAAGAAAATATTTGAAGAAAATTTGTAAAATGCTATAAATATAGCACATGTGATGTTATTTTATAACTATTAATATTATCTATCAACATATACAGCCGCGCATTACAGGACTTGGCGTATACATATATAAGAATTGTTATATTAGCTTTATTGTTAAAAAATGTCACCATCTTCAATGACCTCTTTGTCTAAGGCGTCACTCTCGCAGAAGACTTAACTGTGATTACAGGAAGAAAGGGTTTAACATTCGGGTCGTGTGTATTGAGGATGGTTTTTCACTCTCTTTTCACGCAAATGTGGGTACACTTTCTTTAAGCTCAATCGTCCTAATCTTTAACACATTAGAGTAATTAGTACAGACACGTATAGACCGAATGGGTAGTAAGATGCTGCCTTAAAAATGTTCCTTTCGATTAAATTGGACAGTAGTTGAAACTATTACATAGGTTATTTTTTATTTTTTTGTTTTGTTAATACTGTATATCGGTGAACTGGGAAGAAATATAATTTATATAAGTCTAATTTATTTAAGAAACTATATTTGTATATTTGAATTTACTATCCAGTACAAGTGATAGTGATACATTCTAATTGGATCAATTTGTTAATGGAAAGTATTTGCCATAGAAAGTGAGATTCAAACCGGATCTTCGACACACGTTTGTTGTAAACAAACACGTCCGACAGGTGTCAATATAGTAACTAAAGCACCGCTCCCATTAAATTAATTCTAGATTTGAGAGAGTATACATAATTTATCTAATCCTTCAGTTGTTTAACGACTTGTTTGATTTATTACGTGTCGCTGGATTCATTTCCTCCAATGGCCGACATATTTCTCAGCGTTAATTGTCTTAGAAAGTTGAAAGCTAATTCAACTTTTCTGACTGGGAATGTGATTCTAAGCTCGGTGAGAGATAGACACTATGGAAATAACTAACTGACCCTTAATGAACTAGAAAGTCCATTGCCGCCAACGTAACATCTGCATTCAAGCCCTAGTTTGACACCAAACCTCCGTAAAATTGATTTTAACAGGGGAAGGTTGAATGATACGCAGAGTGTACCATAACATGTGGGCCCCACTTGAGGGGTGTACAGGGGATACAAAAACAAAGTTAGTTATGCATGTGTCCCATTTGACCTTATTTCCTAGCTACAGCCAAGAGATTCCACTAAACTGTTTGTACAACATAATCAATATCTCTCGACCTGTTGACTAGACATGTCATATGGGTTGTTACTGGTTATTCCAAACATCTGGTATTTCTGAAAGGCTGCGGCATTCTACGACACGACGACTGCAGGCCTGCATTTAGGCTGAAGGTGGCCATTTTGAGCATTTCCTCCTATATTGTTAAGCAGATCTATATTACTGGGGTACAAACATGACTATAAATAGGAAGCAAGGTCAAATGGAATACAGGTTTATATGTAATTTTCATTGTTTTTGGGTCGCTGAAGTGGGTACCACATGTTACGGTACACCTGTATATAGTACACACACATACACACACACACACACACACACACATACACACACATACACACACACACACACACAAAAAACACACACACACAAATCTATGGGCTACACTATTGTAATAAGGAGAGGAAGGTAGAATTTAGAGAAATGGAAACGCTATATTCAGTTGAGGTGTACTCGCATTTGCGTGGAGCTAGAGTGTAAAATCATTTAGGAAAAACCACCCTCAAAACACCCGACCGAGATTCAAACATTGATCTCCTGTTTATCGGCAGTCTAGTCTACTCAGGGAGTAGTGCGTAAGATGATGCGGCCACCGAAGTTGGTTACATGACTGTGACTATCATAACCCTCTCTGGCAATAGACTAAACTGCTAATGACGGGGAGATCTGGGTTAGAATCCCGATTGGATATGTTGAAGATTTTTTGCCTGAAGAGTTTTACTCACACTCTTAACATGCTAATGAGGTTACACGTCCTCTAAATTCAACCTTCTTCATCATTAACACACTATCGTAATTAGTACATAAGAGAATCGAACCTGGACAGGTAGCAAGACGTAAGACGCGGTAAGACCAGTAAAAAATAACAACCTCTAGTTATAGATTTTAGAAATGTAAATTGTAAATGCAATTAATCTTGATAGAATGCATAATTTAAGGCCTAATATTATAATTTTAATTAAAAATTAAAAATTTCACCTTTAAGTTTAACTTTTTAGGCACGTCTCTTGTATGTAAGTTTTATTTAAAATAAACATAATTATGAAAATCTCTTGGGTATAATTCCTGGAATTACTGTCGAAAGGCATAAATTCACATTTTAAATCCCACGGGCTTGAACCTTATTCATGGCAATCCAACGATAAATAAATAATTTGTTTTCATATAATTTTATATTTTCTCTCAAGATTTTAGTAGCTACATAATTTAAAAGGGGTGTGGCTCAATTCAAAGGAGAAAGTTTTATTGAAATTGACTTGTAATACTAGTTATTATTTTTTTTCTCCAGATTGGTATCCTTGCTTGCGTTGCGCTGCTACCATGCGGGGAAAGTGATGCCTCTCAGTAAGTCTTGTACCAAAGGGTGTAAATTAACACCGAATGAGCTAAAACATATATTTTGTCGGTCATAAATAATAAGTCCATTTCTTTGTTTTGTTATATATATATATATATATATATATTCCCAAACGTAATATAAATTTATATGATTAAATAACAATATATCAAATTTCAACTAAATATGTTACATATCTGTTTGTAGCTTATTAAATTCACTTTTTACAATAACTTAACTATTAAATATCTAATGAGATAGTTAATTAAAGTTATAGGCCTTACAATATTACCGAATCAACAAATCACAGTCTACACTTATTTAATTTTACTATTTATATTTATGAAACATGTAATGTCAGATCGTCATTTGTACAAATTTATAATTTTAAATACAGTACATATAATAATTTTTTTTACGTCATGTAGTTTGTGTTTAAAATCCCTATTTGAATATAAATTATTTTCAATATCCCTTGATAGTGTTTATTTAAACTAAAATAGGGAAAATTGATGAAGCGGAAATATATGTAATATTGTCAGTCAGCTAGCAGTAAAATACTATACAAACAAAAATTATTAAATTTAACGAAAATATGAAATATACATATATTTGTGGTTTGTTTTAGGTTTAAGTTTAAAAAATATTCAACTCTAATTTTTGTTCTTATTTTATTTGTATTATTATTATTACTATTATTCATGTACAAAGTAGAAGTTATAGAACACTAGCAGCCCATTCCGGCTTTGCACGGGCATAATAATATAATAAAAGAAAATACACAATGTTTTACAGTGAGTTTCTAAAAAAATAACATTCATTGAAAACAAAAAACTAAGATATTAATTTTTTTTGTGAATATATTTTCTTAAACTTTTTTTTGTATTTACATTGTTTTTTTTATATTTTATTTGTTTTTTCTAATTTTTTTATATATTATTTTTCACTTTTATTTTTTTTGGTCATTTTTCAATATTTTTTTTATTTATACTTATACTAATTGTTAAAAGGTCATGACCGCAAAACAAAAGCCATTTAATTTATTGAGTAAGAGCCTCCCTGTAAACAATATTTGATGTGGTTTTATTTTGTGGCAGCAAAATAAATTGATTTTCAGGGGCTCCAACCCGCGATAGGCCAACGTATAATTGACCATGAGTAAAACATTTATTTCGCAGATCGATCCCAACTAATTCGAAGGTTTGACCTTGGGACTTGTTAATTGTTAATGCGAAAGATGTTTTTACCGGAAATTGAAGCCGTTTAAATGGGATTGGCAAATCACTTGGGATCATCGGTATCCTCGGTATATGAGCTAGTTGACCAGCTGCTGGACCGGTCATAATAGTCGCTACAATTAAATTTTCCTTTAACTCCTTAATAAGCAACCTCGTCCCATTGCACATGCTTGGAGGGCTTAAATTTCTCAAAAGCATGATTGGAATTCCAATTTTTAACGTCAGTTCGTGTGGTGGTAATCCAGAAGGGTTCAAGGAATTCAAAAATTCCTGTGGATAATGAACTGTATCTTCAATATTAGTTACAGTGTCTATCGACTTGTATTTTTTTATCTGACCGCTGACTTTTTGAACGATAAGATTGTTTATTTCGTTGACAGTATCATTCTTTACTGATACTATTGCCCTAGAGCACAACCAATGAAAGTCCTTTTCGTGCAAATTCTCGATATCAGGGTATACTGCATCTATTAAATTTTCCAAATCATGGAGTATTTGGCCTAGATACTCATCCAGAATAATGTCACTATATCCGCTTAAATTTGGAGCAGGGAAAATTCCTTCACCAAGTTTTAGCAGTTGTTGTGGGAAATCACTGTCACTTCCATGAAGATGAGCTCTCATATTCGTCCTTAATTTTAATGTTTCAATCGAAGTCCATAAGGGAGACGATTTCAAGCATGCTTTGATGATATCTGCTCGCGTACCTCTGTTAATAACGGGGAGAGTCTGTCGGAAATCTCCAGCAAATACAAAAGTAATCCCGCCCATGACTGCAGAGGAGTTCCTGAGGTCTTTTAAGGTTCTGTTCACGGCCTCTATATGTGCTCTATGGCTCATCGTGCATTCGTCCCACATAACTAATGAGGTGTCTTGTAGTAATTTACCTAGAGGCCCGTTTTTGCGGATAGAACATGTAGATTGTTGCTCAAGATTTACAGATAGCGAAAGTTTAAAAGTAGAATGAGCAGTTTTGCCACCTCTCAAGAGAGTTGCAGCAATTCCGGAGGAAGCAACTGCTATTGCTATCTTCCCTGATTCTCTGACCTTAGCAAGTATCAAATTAGCAAGAAACGTCTTTCCTGTTCCCCCTGGCGCATCCAAGAAAAATATTTTTCGTTTGTCATTATTCACGCTGTCGACTATAGTCTCAAAAGCATGTTTTTGATCTGGGACTAATTTTGGTAGGTTTTCATTGACGAAAGCGGTCAAATCATTTGTATCGTAGTGATGTGCCATTGTATCTGCAACATTGTTTTCTGTACGAACTGAAGAAGGTAATCCAAAATCACTTAGACTTTTGTCATTTAATTGCAACAATCTATTTTCTATTTGTATCAAACCTTCGTTATAAATATTCTCATTGTATGGTAACGCGAAGTCTTGATTTTCCTGTCTGATTCTGTGTCTAACATCTTCACACAAATCATCTTTGAAACTGTCCCACAATTTGAATGGCTCCGATGGCTGACAAAATAAAAGTATGACCACAAACAACTCTCTTAGTTGTATTGGACATTGCAAAAGCGATGCTTCTCTTAGAGTATTTTCCCAATGGTCATCGTTTTCTAGCAAACCTCTAGCACGGCAAGCAGCTTGATAGGTCTCTTTGAGAACTCCGTCCACAGTTTTCAAGTGCTGGAATGAAGTTGGACCGCNTTTAAATAAAAGGACGCTTATTGTGACGTAACTATAAAAGATAGAGACATGCTGTCGCGACATTTTTATAGATAGTGATGTGTCCTGAAAAATTGTAATACATCATTTTGTTCTATCATTAATAGTTTTCGCAGCGCACGCGATTGAAGGAAGTTTTTTGTTTATTTTTTTACACCTTGGGTTAGATTATTCAAGTTTTAGTAAGCATCCCTAAATTTTTTGAAAATGAAACATAGCCTATGTCACTCGGGAATAGTGTAGCTTGCCAACGGTGAAAGAATTTTTTAAATAGGTCCAGTAGTTTCGGAGCCTATTCATTCCAAACAAACAAACAAACAAAAAATCAAATCTTTCCTCTTTATAATATTATATATAATATATATATAGTATATATAGTATTATTAGTATGATATATTAAAGTAATGGTATATTTATATTATAAATGGGCACTTAAAATCTTAGACTCCTTGAATTTTTTAAATCCTCAAATCTTAATATTCTCGAATACTCAAATACTTGAATCTTTAAGCCTACTAATCCTCGAATTATTATAGAACATATATTAAAATAATGGTATATTTATATTATAAATGGGCACTTAAAATCTTAGATTCCTTGAATTTTTTAAATCCTCAAATCTTAATATTCTCGAATACTCAAATACTTGAATCTTTAAGCCTACTAATCCTCGAATTAAATGGTCGAATCGTCGAATTGCTCAAATCCTTGAAGATGTTAGAGAAGCGAGAACTGGGAAAGTTTAAAACTTGAGATTTTATTTATTAAAACATTTTTTTGAATAGTTGCTTTTTAAAGCTACGGTAGTATAAAAAAATTAGTGGTTTATTAATAGATAATTAAATAAAAAAATTGCAACATTAAAGTGAACAAAACCATAAGTTAAGAAGTTTTTTTATATAATTTTGAAAAAAACTTTAATATCTTACGACGATCATGTCCTCTAAGACTCTTACTCGAGATTAGTAGGTAAAATGAATATTTCGTCTTCTCTGGTTTAAGGATTCTAGATAAAAGTATATTCGACCAAGTTTAGTTTGTATTATTATTGGCGAGCTAAAAAACTAAGACCATGTTAAATGATCTCAACCTTTCCCTGGTATTTTGTTGCAGCACTAAGCTGAGAATCCTCATACCACAGCGTATCAACTTGATACACCACCATCACAACAGCGTAGAGTACGCCGGGGACTATGGGTACGATGGGTACGACGGGTTCAAGACGGGTTTCAGAGGGAAGGGACATAGAGGCAAGAGAAAGAGGAGACGACGACGACGACCTTACCTGGACAGGAAGAGCTACGGTCTGACTGACTACGCCTCCGACTACAACAGTTGGTCCTCTGAGAACAAGGATGGTAGCGACGTGGAGGAACAAGACCATCATGAGGACTCTCAGTACTGGGAGCAGGACCTCCAAGAGGTACCACCAGAAAGGATCCCGTCAGCTTCACCGAGACTTCACGCTCTTGACTATGTGCCCGAGCCGGAAACAGAGACACCTGAGAAATATCTGAGAGGTCTCGATTATGTACCTGAAACACACAAAGAAAGGTTTGGTGACATCCCTGAAAAACCTATCCCTATTTTAAATACTTTTCAAAGTGTCATACAGGAGACCGATTACCTACCCCAGTCGAATCACGATTTACCCCCCAACACGCGACAAGACAGCGGATCCGTAAGAGGGAGGTTCTACGAGAACGGTGAGGTGGCGCAGGAACGCAAACAGATCAACTACGGAAATTGGCATCCTCGTGTCCAAGATCCTACAGTTCATCCCTTTATCGAGAGACCCAGGAAAGGGGAAGTCGCCACAGGCTTCGATGAGAGGTCAAGGTATGATGATATCGCCACAAGCTTCGTCAACATCGACCTAGGGGTTCCAACGAGACAGAGGGCGCGCGATCGTCTCGTCCCTCGTTACACGTCACCCGGTGACTCCTTCGGGAACCCTCGCGAGTTGGATAGAACCACGCCTTCGGGTAGAGACCCTTTAGCAGAAGGGGATGACCAAGCAGGACGCACAAGGATCGTCAGGACGAGGACTGATGACGGGAGTATCCATGAAGATAGAGAGATCTCTAGTGAAGAACGCACGACAAGGAAACCACAGACGGAGGATGTGTACCTCAAGGCATTCCGCGCCTTCTCGTATAGGCAACCTCGCAAGTCTTCTTCAAAAGAACGGGATGAATCCGGTACGACGCCGAGTCACCTTGACCACCTCCAGAGAGGTCTGGATGGGAGCAAGGTCAGGTATCCACACGTTCTGCATCATCCGGGCGCAGCCGATCATGACATAGGCCTGGGAGAGGGATTTGCGTGAATAAAGAGAGAAGACGCACTTTTGATACGTTCCGTCACAGTTTGACTGCAGTACAAGTATGAATGAATAGCATACAACCATTTATTTAAATTATTATTAACTCATTGATGAGTAAATATTAATAAATTTGGGGTGGGATGGATGGAATGCGAGTCAAAGTAATTTTTTTTGCAGATTTTTTTATAACAAAGACAATACGTTGGACACATAAATTACTGTATGGCTTATGGCGTCACTCTTGCAATAGAATAGACTTCCGATGACGAGGAGATCGGGGTTCAAATCCCAGACATGTGTACTGAGTGACCAAATCTTCCCCCCAAGCAAATTCGGGTACGTTTCCTCTAAATCCAACCATATTCATCCATATCTCACTAGCTTAATTAATACATATTATGCGCATGGCCTGAGCGGGTAGTAAGATGCTGTGCTAAGAAAAAAGTGCTTTTTACCTTTATTTAAAAAGTTTATTATGAAATTCCACGATTCACATTACACATATTCGAGAATATGTGTATAAAATCAAACTGAACGTATCTACAGAAGCAATAATTAATTTATTTTTGCAACAGATTTTTTTTTTTGCTATAAGAATTGCAAAAATAATGACCTTAGTTAGCATTCTCTTATATCACGCTTTACAAATATAGGATATTCGACTTTTCCATAATACTTTAAGTAGGTTTAATAACAAGTACTTAACCTCCAATCAGAAATAAAAATAAAGAATGATTAAATAAACCTTAATGAAGAGATAAAAAGTTAAAAAAAAAGATAAACTTTTAAAATTATCACTTGAACAATAACTAATAGAATAATGATTTCGTCGGTGACCTGGCGGTCTAGGGTAAGGTGTCGGACTTCTATGCTGGCGGCCGGGGTTCAATCCTCAGTTCCGGCACAGATTTATCTGATTACCAAACCCTTCCTTCACCTCTGACAAGACATCTTATGAATGTGGGGAGTGCCAGGCCTCCACCGTGGTTCGGATTCCACGTTAAACTGTAGGTCTTCCATTTCATCTCACAATCACCCTACCATTACACATTAGCGTAAGTGCGTACAACCCGAATGGGTAGTAAGACGCGGTGCTAATAATAATAATAATGGTTTCAAATTTTTTTCTTAGCACTGCATCTTTACTAGCCATTAGGGCTATACGCTTATGTACTAATTACGCTAATGGGTAAGGGATGAGGAAGGCTTAATTTAGAAGAAGTGAACCCAAATTTGCGTGGAGAGAGAGAGAGCGTGAAAAACAATTGAGGAAAAACCACCCTCAGTACACCCGACCGGGATTGAACCATGACCTCCCCGTCATCAGCAGTCTAGTCTATTGCGAGAGTACTACCTTAAAGCATTTGGCTACTGAAGAATGTCTTAAAATTTTAAGTATAAGGTTAGTGATTTGAGGTATCAAATAGTAAAAAAAAGATCTCTAAGGAACTATATACTACTGAGTTTTTTGTTTAAGAAAATACTTTAACTATTATCAAGCTATAATTTTTTTAATTCTCCATATTTATAAATGTTTTATTTCTACCGTCCATTAAAATAAAAGTTAGTTAAAATATTGTTGATGAAAAAAGTGTTTAGGGACTGTGGAGATTTTATGTTTGGAGTAGAGACAAATTAATTAATTTATTTTTTAGTACTAGTTTGATTGTTAAGTTTATTGTTTGTTTTTATTTTATTGTGTTGTTTATTGTTTGTTTTGTTATTAGTTTATTGTTTGTTACGTTTGTTTTTATTTTTTGTTTATTTTTTGTAGATTTATAACATATGTACACATAGCCTAATCACAAGAACTATTTCAAATTAGAATAGTTAAATTATTTTATTTTACATCCATTATTTACATTTCTGAATAAAAACAGTCAATATATAATAATTATATTTATATAGTAATAATAATAATGTCTTTATTTGGATGAAACTGAGGCCAGCGCATTTTTTTACACTTACCCCTTAATAATAAAGTGTATGCATTTAATACTTATGTTAGATCTATCCGGGGTTCAATCCTCGGTCCCGGCACAAATTTATCTGATTGCCAAACCCTTCCTTCACCTCTAACAAGATGTGTATTAATTAAAACTTGTGAATGTGAGGAATGCCAGGCCCCCACCGTGGTTCGGATTCCACGTTAAACTGTAGGTCCTCCATTTCATCTCACAAGTAAGTGCGTATAGCCCGAACGGGTAGTAAGACGTGGTGCTAGTAATAATAATAATAATAATAATAATAATAATGTTAGATACACACTAATTTAGAATAAATATAGGAAATATTAATAGAAAAATATTGATCCGATAACTATACATCTATGAACATGTTAAAATAAAATAAACAAGGAAAGTAGAACTAATAAAGAAGAGGAAAATAACAAACAAAAGAATTAAGACACACTCTCATACTGCACACATTCAGTTGTCATTCTACTCATAATAGTGTTTTGTAATCATAAGCAAACTATATTTACAAACGCACCAATGTCAATTGCATTTCTTAATTTTCAAAATTTCATTTATTAGAGTGGAGGCCGTTCCATAATTCTGAGTTAAAAACCCCGTTACCATACCCAGACATTGCCAGGATAATCAAATCTCGCAAGTTACGGTGTGAAAGGACCTTCAACGGGAATTAATTAAACTAGAACCGCGTTTAACTCTTGACTGGTAGATCTAATGGGAAGAGACCATCGTGAAGACTTGGACACAGATGGGAGGATAGCATTAGAATTGGCCTAAAATAAATAGTGTTTAATGAGGGATGCTGGATAGAATAACATGATCAAGATAGGGATAGGGTGTAATGAGGTGGACTGGATAGAACTGGCTCAAGATAGGGATAGGGTGTAATTAGGTGGACTTAATAGAACTATCTCAAGATAGGGATAGGGTGTAATGAGGTGGACTGGATATAACTATCTCAAGATAGGGATAGGGTGTAAATAGATGGACTGGATAGAACTATCTCAAGATAGGGATAGGGTGTAATGAGGTGGACTGGATATAACTATCTCAAGATAGGGTGTAATGAGGTGTACTGGATATAACTGGCTCAAGATAGGGATAGGGTGTAATGAGGTGGACTGGATAGAACTATCTCAAGATAGGGATAGGGTGTAATGAGGTGGACTTAATAGAACTAACTCAAGATAGGGATATGATGTAATTAGATGGACTGGATAGAACTGGCTCAAGATAGGGATAGGGTGTAATGAGGTGGACTGGATAAAACTATCTCAAGATAAGGATAGGGTGTAATGAGGTGGACTTAATAGAACTAACTCAAAATAGGGATAGAATGTAATTAGGTGGACTGAATAGAACTGGCTCAAGATAGGGATAGGGTGTAATGAGGTGGACTGGATATAACTATCTCAATATAGGGATAGGATGTAATTAGGTGGACTGGATAGAACTGGCTTAAGGTAGGGATAGGGTGTAATGAGGTGGACTGGATAGAACTATCTCAAGATAGGTATAGGATGTAAATAGATGGACTGGATAGAACTGGCTCAAGATAGGGATAGGGTGTAATGAGGTGGACTGAATAGAACTGGCTTAAGATAGGGATAGGGTGTAATGAGGTGGACTGGATAGAACTGGCTTAAGATAGGAATAGGATGTAATTAGGTGGACTGGATAGAACTGGCTCAAGATAGGGATAGGGTGTAATGAGGTGGATTTAATAGAACTCAAAATAGGGATAGGATGTAGGCCTAATTAGGTGGACTGGATAGAACTATCTCAAGATAGGGATAGGGTGTAATGAGGTGGACTTAATAGAACTAACTCAAGATAGGGATATGATTAGAACTAACTCAAAATAGGGATAGAATGTAATTAGGTGGACTGAATAGAACTGGCTCAAGGTAGGGATAGGGTGTAATGAGGTGGATTGGATAAAACTATTTCAAGATAGGGATAGGGTGTAATGAGGTGGACTTAATAGAACTAACTCAAGATAGGGATAGGATGTAATGAGGTGTATAAGGGATGAGGGATAAGTATTATTAATTTATATTTATTAATAATAGCCTATATATCAAAAGTGATAGCTTTGGATCACATGACTTGACGTATCAATACGCGAAAGTCGATTTATTAAATTTTCTTGATTTCAGATAAGATTCTTACTATGAAAATTGGACTGTAGACGAGCTACTATCTTCTGTTGTGTTTTTTTGTTTTGTTTATACATTTAATATATTTGGTAGCCATACCAATGGATAGAGGGACTAAGGTGCTCGACTTGTATAATTCTTTAGCATCTTTGGAAAAGGTGTTGATGTTCAAATCCTAGTCAGCCCCATTGAGGTTGATTTTAGTAAGGAATTTTTTTTAAACAGAAATAACATCAACATGTCTCAATAGGACTAAAAACATTATACTTTAGGTTTTAAAATTTAAAAACATTTGAAAAGATTGAAATAGTTAATTCTTAATGACACTTCACGTGAAACGTTGCAGATCTTAAATATAAATAAATTGGTTTAATTTAGATCTAACCTCCTTAATTTTATTTATCAGGACACAACACTGAAAAAAAGAGATAATTGTTTTAGTGGTTTTGAAGTTCCAGAACTGCCATTCCCACAATAAATACCGAAATTCGTATTTCCCTCGAGCAAGTGGTTCTTTTGAATAATTTAGTGTTTGATATAAAGCGGTAGTGTGGCTAAAAAAATAGATTGCAATGATGACAAATTTTAAACTAATGTGTAGATGTATGCATATGTATGTATGTATTGGCTAAACAATTCAATTTACTGTATACCTTTAAAACAATTGTGTTTTTAAAGTTGTTTTTTTATTATTTATTTAATGCAAGGTTATATTTTGGGCTTATTTTTGTTTATGCTCTATAACTAATCTACTACATTCATGTAAAATATAATTTGTATATTTCTATTCTACCATATTCTTTATAACCTTCTATATTTAATTCTATATTTATATATTTTTTCTGTGTGTCATGAGCATTGCGGGATATCCTACCCCCTGCAGAGGTCTGAAATTTAAACATTAGTAGCATCTGTGTGCGAACATATGCATATCAATGCCAGGATTTTAAAATTCAGAGTAACATTTTTAATATTAATTAAAAACAAAACAATCAAAAAATCTTAACGCCGTGAAAAAACTTCTCTACTACATTTAATAGAGTGGTTCAATTCAGTTCATGGTAGCTCTGTGCAAAAATTTGCCTCTGAAAGCAGACATTATAAAATTTAGATTTGCCCTTTTTACCGTTAAAAAAATAAATAGTTGATTATATTTACTTTTTATTCTTTCTACCCTTTAAACCCCTTTTCATAATTCTTTAATTTTTTAATTTTTACCACCCTAAAATGTTTCTCTGTGGCTAAGCTGGTTAATTAATGTGAAAGGTGTAAAAACTGCAAAAAGGGCGAAAATACAATTTTTTTTAAGGAGAGTAAAAAGTATATATAATCAAAAAAAGGTAACAACTGCAAAAGGGCAAGACAATTGAAAATGTCCAAAAAGAACCAAAATGTTAGACATGTCAAAAAGGACACAAATGAACAAAAATTGTCAAAATGACAAAGTGGGTAAAAATGGTAAAAGTGCAAAAAATAGATATAATAAAAAAAAAGTGTCTAAAGCTTAAAAGGGTTAAAAGAAATAAAAATCTTAAGAATATTATAAGGACGCAAAAGGGTATAAAGGTTAACGGAGTAAAAGCGTAAACGAGGTAGAAAGAGTTAAAAGGGTATTAATTTAGGGTAAAGAGGGTTAAAAGGTTATAAAGATGTAGAAAATGGTAAAAAAAAAATCGAAATGGGTGAGATAGATAAAAAGGGTAAATGTAATAAAGAAGGTAAACGTGTTAAAATATTTAACGGGGTAAATACTGTAAAAAATGCTAAACTATTTTTGATTGGATTTAATTACAACTCTTTAACAACCAATTAGTGTATCTAGGCCATGAAACTCTTCTTTCTTTTTCATTAGGACCAATGGGCAAGAGTTCAAAGAAATCAATTGTATTATTAGAGAAGTTATAACTTACTCTTCAAAAGAAATGTAAGCTTTTAAAACAAGTTCAGATTACATATCTGTTTTAACACTGCGTTTTAGTACACCTGCTTTCGCGTTTTGTATCACAACATAAATCAACAAAGGATTAATATTTAAACATAGTTTGAAATTAGATTACTAATCACTATGGGTTATTTTATATGATAAAAATACTAAAGCTAATTTATATTATTATTATTATTAGCACCGCATCTTACTACCCGTTCGGGTTATACGCACTTATGTTAATGTGTAATGGTAGGATGATTGTGAGATGAAATGAAGGACCTACAGTTTAACGTGGAATCCGAACCACGGTGGAGGCATGGCATTCCTCACATTCACAAGATGTCTTGTCAGAGGTGAAGGAAGGATTTGGTAATCAGATAAATCTTTGCCGTGACCGAGGATTGAACCCCGGCCGCCAGCATAGAAGTCTGACACCTTACCCCTAGACCACCAGGTCACCGACAGCTACTTTATAGATTCCCGTGAAAATAGAGTACATCAGCTAGTTAGTTTATAGCTAGTAGTTATATTAAAATATAACAAACATTTTATACCTAGTGAATGAGGATGTATTGTACATTTCCTCTTTGCAATTAGTGATAATCACGCTAGAAAATTACATGGACACGTAATTACTTTCTTAATGCTACTGTGTGACATGAAGTGATTTTTTAAAGACAAATAAAACAATATGGCACTGAATGTAGGTCATTTGTATTTTGTGCTACTTGAAGGATATTTTTAGCACCACGTTTTACTACCCGTTTAGGCTATACACATATGTACTAATTATGCTAATTTGTTAAGGATGAGGAAGGTTAAATTTAGAGAAAAAATACCTACATTTACTTGGACGTAGAGTGGAAAACTATTTATAAAAACACCCTCTGAAGAGCCGAATGGCTTTCGAACCCCGATCTCCCGTAATCAGCAGTCCAGTCTTTTGCGAGAGTGACGCCTACGCGCAGGGTTCACAAACTCACGGCAAGCGGGCCATATCTGGCCCACGAGATACACCTGACCAGCTCACTTGTCCGCAATCTTTTATGTTACTATCAGCCCTGCATCTCTCTCTCTCTCTCTCTCTCACACACACACATTCACAACATTAAAAAAATTAGTTTGTACATAATTTTGGATGGTATGGAAACAACTAGAACTATTTAAAAGTTTGCTAAATGCTTTATATTATTATTATTATTATTATTAGCATGTCTATCTAACCGTTCGGGTTGTACGCACTTACGCTAATGTGTAATGGTAGGGTGATTGTGAGATGAAATGGAGGACGTACAGCTTAACGTGGGATCCGAACCATGGTGGAGGCCTGGCATACCACACATTCACAAGTTGTGATTAATACACGTCTTGTCAGAGGGGAAGGAAGGGTTTGGCAATCAGATGAATCTGTACCGGGACCGAGGATTGAACCCCAGACCCCCAACACAGAAGTCTGAGACCTTACCCCTAGACTGCCAGGTCATCTTATATTCTTTATAACTTTAAATATTTGAGTGTGGGAATTTTTATATACATAATCAAATAAATACTGATTAAAATATTTCACTAACCCATATTGAAATCCGAGAAAATTTAAGTTTTAAATATTTTAAACACACATAAGTGATTTTAAATAAATAGCATAAAATTGCTAGAATCGAACTATATCGATGGACATATGGATTAAACGTCTAGTTTTCCGTGGTTGGGGAGGTCAGTGTTCTAATTCCAGCCGGATGTACAGGGGGTAGTTTTCTCTAGATAGATTCAAAAAGTTCTCTCGATAAAAAGTGATTGCATTTATTCTCAATTATATCATTATCATTCCTTACCCACAAGCGTTATTATAATGTGCATTGACCGTATGGGTAGTAAGATGCATCACAAACACGAAAAGTTTAGACTATAATAAATATACGGCCCGTGGCACACTCTGAGTTTGTGAATCTGGCATTTCAACTAGTTTGAATTTGAGTCCACTGCCTTGGACCATGCGGTCACCGAAACAGGCGGTACATTTAAACTAAGCATTAGTCCATGTATAGAGAACGATCTTACCCATGATTCAATGCAAACGTTTGGGAAAGTATTATTGTTCAACCTTGCTTTATTCTGAAGTTGGAGCTCCATGACTGTGCTGAAAGTCATCAGTTAACTGGCACTGACCTTCCTCAATAGATGAGACGTCAAACAAAAAAATACCCCTCCATTCTCACAGCGTCAACTAGTGAATTACATTCACTTGCAACACTTGTCACTTTCTACTGTCTTGAAGAAAGTTTTATATTTACCAACACTTCTTATTACCTATCCTGGCTGTATACATTATAGTTACACAAATGGGGTGGACTTTATAGAATTATTATTATCATTAGCACCGCGTCTTACTACCCGTTCACCCGCCTCGGTGGCGTAGTTGGCTAACGGACGTGTCGTGTTGAGCTCGACCGCCGAGGACGGGGAGATCGAGGTTCGAATCTCGGTCGGGTGAACTGAGGGTAGTTTTTCCTAAATGGTTTTCCACTCTACCTCCACGCAAATGCGGGTTCACTTCCTCTAGTTCAACCTTCCCTATTCCTATTCCATTAGAGTAATTAGTACTTAGAGCGTATAACCCGAACGGTTAGTAAGACGCGGTGCTAAATATTATTACTACTACCCGTTCGGGTTGTACGCACTTACGCTAATGTGTAATGGTAGGGTGATTGTGAGATGAAATGAAGGACCTACAGTTTAACGTGGCATCCGAACCACGGTGGAAGCCTGACATTCCCCACATTCACAAGATGTCTTGTCAGAGGTGAAGGAAGGGGTTAGGTAATCGGATAAATCTGCAATGGGACCGAGGATTGAACCCCGGCCGCTATCACAGAAGTCTGACACCTTACCCCTAGACCACCAGGTCACCGACTTTATAGGAAGTGTACCGGCATATGCATAGAGGGATAGTGTAAAACTAACTTTTCTAAACGGGTTTACAATCTCTTTACATACATATATGGGTACACTTACTGTTAATTAAACCTTCATCACCCCTAAGACATTAGCTTAATTGGTACTTGTGCGTGTAACCCGAAAGGTTAGCAAGACGTGGCGCTAAAGGAGCTTAATAAACCATGGATATATCGTTCTTACAAAGATATTATTGAAATATGACTATATAAATAAAGTAGATTAATGAAAGGATTGTCCAACAGCAAAGATCAGTCAGGAGTGTGCCTGCCTACTAAACTAAATACCCCATATTCGATCCCCGTCGTTAAAAAAAAATCATCATCGAAGATATCTTTTCCTTATTTCAACAACGACTTAACGACTGGAAGGCTGTGGAGGTTTTGTATGTTCTAAAATTAAGCTAGTTTGTAAGATGTTAGATGATTTTATTAGTCGGTTCAGAAAGTGTACGTCAAATACCCCAACATAAAAATAAATAAAATAATTAGTAAGTTAAGTTTATAAATTTGTTTAGCCACAATTCAATGTTCTCCACTTTTTTTTTTTAGCTCCGTGCCTTACTAACCGTCCGGACTATACTTCTATATAGGCTACTGGCTACGCTAATGGTCTAGGGATGAGGTAGGTTGAATTTATAATAAGTGCAATTGCATCTGCGTGGATCAAGAGTGGAAAATATGTAAGAAAAAAACACCATCTGTACAAACGACCTGGATTCAAACTTTGATCTCCCGGTCATCGGCCGTCTAGTCTGTTGCGAGAATGACGCCTTAGACCATGCAGTCACTGAAGCGGGTTTCACCACTGTTCCTAGAGAGAATGACTCTTCCACGTCGATGATAGTAAAGGTGTGTTAATAACTATATTCGACCATCGATGAGCTGAATATCTCCCCTCTACCCCCCTCCCCCCCTGTTCACCCTACTTTAAGGAATGAATGTACAGAAGAACTTCCTCGCCCTTGACTGGTTTCATTAATACACTTTCACCAGAGATTACAAACACTTCTATCAACAAGTCTCCATTGTCCACTTTTTTGTGCTACGATTAAATGATTTGGAATTCCTTTCACTGACGGAGTAAATAACAACAAGGTGCGTCTAAATGGACAGTCCGTTTCAAATAAACTACCGGGATAAACAAATACTGACAAGTGTAAAATATACATTTATCTTCAAATAAAGAGATATATAAACAGCAATAAGATGGAACTAAATGGACGGTAAATTCCAATTAAAGGGCTCTAGTAAACAACAGCTAAGGTAAATTAACCGCTAAATTCCCCCTTTTACCGCGATTAATCAACATCCGGTTGTAGGACGGGTTGGCTTTAGAGATTTAAGGCAGTTTATTAGTCTTGTACTGATTTAATCAGTCATTTAAGAAAGTACATGTTAAATACCTCAAATATTATTATTATTATTATTATTATCACCGTGTCTTACTACCCGTTCGGGTTATACGCACTTACGCTAATGTGTAATGGTAGGGTGATTGTGAGATGAAATGGAGGACCTACAGTTTAACGTGGAATCCGAACCACGGTGGAGACCTGGCATTCCCCACATTCACAAGATGTCTTGTCAGAGGTGAAGGAAGGGATTGGTAATCAGATAAATCTGTGCCGGGACCAAGGATTGAACCCCGGTCCCCAGCACAGAAGTCCGACACCTTACCTCTAGACCGCCATGTCACCAATACCTCAAATAAAATGGAGGATGGATGATTTAGAGAAAGTTTAAATTCATTTGCGTGAAGGGAGAGTGGAAAACCATTTAACAAAAATCACTTTTAATTCACTTGACCGGGATTCAAACCACGATCTCTCCATCATAGGCAGTCAATTTGGATGGCGAGAGTGACGCCTAGTTAAACAGTAAAAATTAAAACTAAAAAAAAAAAGTATTTACATTCAACTTCATTATTCACTATTTAAGCGAAGAGTGAAAATTCTTCAAGGTTAATAGAACCGATGACTAACATAGATATTTCCCTAACAAATCAAGATTAGATGATACACTTTCATCTAACGTGTTAACTATTGTTATCTGGCTATCATGTGAAGAATCAACTTTACGCTCCGCTACTCCTTAGTCAGCTAATACACGTGACCACGCCTGCTTAGCAATCTTATAATATATCAGATGGCATCAAAAGTAATATTAGCATTAATTAATTCATGTTTCTGTATGATTAAAATTCTATTGTTGGCTATAAAACACTTTCTAATCATATACAACGCTTAGCATTACATTTTTAATTATGAGAGACTGTTGGCACACCTCTATCTCCTTCTTCTACCAGAATTGGTGCAAAAGCAAGGGGTAGTAGGTGGGTCTATAATATGTCATGTGCGTCACGGAAAGACAAGAAGACGTAACTGACTACACATTTTGAATATAGATAGAAAAGTGACAACCAGACAAGGGCTTTACGTGCCGACCCCTCTTCTGACTGAACTGTTCAGTGACCACCAAGTCCTGAAAAATAATTCTACCCACTAAGCTCTGAAAATTACCCTCTAGAATTCTAACCACCCAATTCTGAAAGGGGCGAAAAAACCTTTAGTATTCTACGCACCAAATTATGAAAAAAAACTTATAAGATTCTATCTATAACATCTTAAAAAAATACTCTCTAGAATAATTCTACCCATCAAATTCTGAATAGAATCCACTAAAATTATACCACCCATATTCTTAATAGTACCCACTAAAATTATACCACCCATATTCTTAATAGTACCTACTAAAATTATACCACCAATATTCTTAATAGTACCCAATAAAATTATACCACCCATATTCTTAATAGTACCCACTAAAATTATACCACCCATATTATTAATAGTACCCAATATAATTTTACTCATCAAATTCTTAAACCTGCTGATTACGGGAAGATCAAGGTTCAAATCCCAATCGGGATATATATATTTCTTAATACTAAAACACCCTCAGTAAACTCGACTGGGATTTGAACCTCGATCTTCCCGTCATCAGCAGGTTTAAGAATTTGGTGAATAAAATTATATTGGGTATTATTAAGAATATGGGTGGTATTAATTTTAGTGGGTACTATTAAGAATATGGGTGGTATAATTTTAGTGGGTACTATTAAGAATATGGGTGGTATAATTTTAGTGGGTCCTATTAAGAATATGGGTGGTATAATTTTAGTGGGTACTATTAAGAATATGGGTGGTATAATTTTAGTAGGTACTATTAAGAATATGGGTGGTATAATTTTAGTGGGTACTATTAAGAATATGGGTGGTATAATTTTAGTGGGTACTATTAAGAATATGGGTGGTATAATTTTAGTGGGTACTATTAAGAATATGGGTGGTATAATTTTAGGGGGTACTATTAAGAATATGGGTGGTATAATTTTAGTGGGTACTATTAAGAATATGAGTGGTATAATTTTAGTGGGTACTATTAAGAATATGGGTGGTATAATACATATTTCTTAATACTATGATACCCAATTATAATTTTTTATAATGTATCTATCAAAAGGGACAGTTGAAGATCACACGATTTGACGTATGGATGCGTGAAAGGGGTTGAAGCAGCATATTTTGTTGATATACATAAGGTTCTTCCTACGAAAATTGGACTGTATCTTACACTACCTAACCTGACACTAACCTTACTTAGAATCTGGCAGACATGGGCTGGACTAATATTACGTTAATACCTGGTACTTGTCTGTATGTGTATGTGGGCATAATTCCGCAAAATCGTTAGAAAAAACTCAACCGTCTACATCATAAGGTAGTTATATTATATGATTATCGTAAAATAAATAATATTTCAACTTTCAGTTTCAAATAGTCCCGGACATGTTTCCTTGCTTCCTAGTTTCACACGACTTCTAGTCTTGGTCTGTCGGTTACAGACAAAAAAAACCTCTCTTGGCAAAGTATAAACCAAACAAGTTTCACAGAGGATGATCACAAAGAAGATTGGAACTATATTTAACAGGATTCTGCCTTCTTTTTTCATTTGAAAAAGGAAGTTGCGATGCATATCGCCTTAAACCATATACCTAAAGAGAAAATAAAGAGGTTTAACCGTACTGTGACGTGTTCTTTATACCGTTTGTTTCTAAAACGTCCTTCCTCATTGCAATGTCCAATAATAATAATAAGAAAATAAACCTAATTAGTTTTAAAACTTTTCGGTAGTTATTTTTAATTTTAAAATTATTCTAGTCATCTAATGAGACTGAAATATGCAAATCTCAATTTATTTTTAAAAGTTTAATTTGAGCGCTTAAGTTTAAATGTGCTTGGAAGGCTATCGGCATTTTTTGTGTGTACAGTGTTTACGACATTTTGGATGATACATATTTTTAATAACACTAATGAGGTAGGGATAAATAATGTAGAATTTTTAGGAAGTATACACCCAAAGTGGAGGAAGGAAAAGTTAAAAAACATTTCTTCGGAAAACTCACCCACCTCCCCATCACTGGCAAGAAAAGACCACACGAATTTGATGTCCAAGATCACGTGCCCATAACATAATTACGGGTGTTATTGACATAACTTAAGGTGGCATTATAGGGAATGTGATTTAAAGTAAGTGTTTTAGCAGTTTTTATATCAAAATGTTTTTTGACTAAAATAAAAAAATATTTCTTCAGTATTTATTTAGCACCGCGTCTTACTACCCTTACGGGTTGTACACCTAAGTATTAATTACGCTAATGGATTAGGAATTGTGAAGGTTGAATTTAAAGGAAGTTAACACGAATTTGCGTGGAGGGGGAGTGGAACACCACTGAGGAAAAAACTCCCCCCAGTTCACCCGAACAAGATTAAAACATCGATCTTCCCGTCCTCAGAAGTCTGGTTCAACACGAAACTAGCGTGTCAGACAACTATGCCACCGAAGCGGGTATTATTTTTTCAGTAGAAACATGGAATTTAATTTTCCTTTCTTGGTGATATCAACAGCTCTTGAATATCTGTCAATGGTTTCTTGGAATTAAATGACAACTTTTTCTCTTCATTTAAAAAGTTTATCATCTAGTGCCGCTTTATTCGTGACAGATATTCAACAACTGTTCATCTGTTGAGGTCACCATGCATAGCAAATTAAAATCTAATGTTTTATTCATTTTGGCAAAAAAAAAAGTTTTTTCTATAAACATCGCAAAAACACTGCACTAGCGCTCCTTACAAGCCCACTTTAAACTGTAAAATCTCTAGAGAACGAATTGATAAGAAATGATTATTTCAAAGGAATTACGCCATTGCTTGTTTTGGATGCTAAACCACGTTTTGAATAAAGCACCCTCCAATGGTTACAGCTAGGATTCGAATTTTAACCATCTGGATCAAATTAAAGTTGATAACAAGCTCACCGAGGACAATTATATCAGCAAAATATGTTGATGATATCAATATATTTCGTCTCGTTGAAGAAAGTATGTGTTCTTGAAACTTAATAAGAGCGTCCACTTGAGTCTCATAGAGAACACATATGTTAATCCCAGGTGTGGGTCGGGCTGTTCCCAGGGCAAGAGAAGCTTAGGGAAACTGTACTAGTAAAATTCAGAACAGATTCAGAGGACGAATGGTCTAGAGCGTTGGTTTCTTTTTAGACTAGGCTGCTGATGACAGAGATATCGGGGCTCGAATCTTGGGGGGATCTATTAATTATGGTTTTTACTAAATGGTTTCCAACTATCCTTCAACGCAAATGCAGGTAGACTACCTCTAAAATATTTCCTTCTTCAGCCCTACCCCCTAGAGTAATTATCAAAAGACGTGGTGATTTAAAAAAAAAGTTAACCAATCACACACAAATTAATCTAATGAACAAATGCATGTTTAAAAGCTTTAAGGTGGGGAGGGGGGGGTGACCTTGCGATCTAGGGGTAAGGTGTCAGACTTCTATGCTGGTGGCCGGGGTTCAATCCTCGGTCCCGGCAAAGATTTATCTGATTACCAAACCCTTCCTTCACCACTGACAAGACATCTTGTGAATGTGAGGAATGCCAGGCCTCCACCGTGGTTCGGATTCCACGTTAAACTGTAGGTCCTTCATTTCATCTCACAATCACCCTACCATTACACATTAGCGTAAGTGCGTATAACTCGAACGGGTAGTAGGATGTGGTGCTAATAATAATAATTTAAGGTGGGCTTGTGGGGGACGCGAGATAAGGTAAGTGGTTTTGTTCCAGTTTTCATAGCAAAAAATTACTTTCTGCAAATTAAATCAAATATTATTCCAGTAGAAACATATTATTTGGTTTTATTTACATGGTGACCTCTACAGTATTTGAATATCTGTCATGAACATAGCAGTTTTTGATGAGAAACTTTTTAAATGTAGGGAAAATGCTGTCATTAAATTCCAAGACAGCCTTAGCAGATAGATATCCAAGAACTTTTGATTTCACTGTATGAAGAAAATTAAACTCGGTGTTTCTACTGATGCAATATTTTATTTGTTTTGTAAAAAATTTTTTTACCATAAAACTGTAAAAACAAAATATACTGCTCTTAGCTCGCAATTTCTACCATCCCACCTTAAAGCTGAATTTTGGTACCCAAATGGGAAGTGACAATTGATTAGAACAGTCCCGTCAAGCCTCGCTTGCCTCGATAATAATCCACATGCCACCTCTCCTCGCTTTCTTCTTCATTAGCAAATAATCCGCAGTTAAATTATTTTGTTTTATCATTCATTTCATCTTTTATAAATTTTTAATGAACTAGTTTTCTTTCATCGGCCATTTTCTTTTCACTCACTATTTTAAATGTTTCTTTTTAAGAACAACAATAACAACATAAATAAAGAGTTCAGCTTGATTTATTTTCAAGACGAAGATGACTCACTAGAATGGAACTGGAACAAATTCTATATATAAAAAAAAAAGACGACAAGAAACCAACGTCAATACTTTCGAAAACTATTTACGTTCACTTTAAAGGAATAAGAATATATAGAAATATGTTCATATCACTAAAAAGTTGTTACATTTGCTTCAGTGAAACTGGCATATTAGGTGGTAATTAAAATAATATACCATGTGTTACAAAATGGTCGTATGTGTTGCAGGAAAAAGGAAACATAACTTTTTTTTTTCGTAAGATATTCCGTATATCCGTCAAATGAAAGGGAAAGAGGGAAAAGAAAAAGGAAAGGGTAGTTTGTGTGGAGAGGGGATATGTTTGTTGTGCGTTGCATGGACCAGTTGTCACAATGGGAGCGAAAGAGACAGATAGAGATGGAGACGGACCTACCTACGGTCACGCGATTGGAAGGGTACATTCCGCAGAATATAAAGCACATCACTTTAAGAAGGGATTGCCAGTTTACATTACGTGCAGCCAGAGAGTTAGACCCGGGTTCTATCTGTGTGTTCGGTTTCAGATTAGCAATAGTCGTCATGCATCTTAAAATCACGGTAAGACAGAGCATGACTAAAATTAATTAGGACGTGTAAATATAAGGCGGGAAGGAATTGAATTATGTCTATGTTTAATATAAATATATAAAAATACACCTAATAATGGTTATTATTATTTCTCATTAATATCGCTGATCTTGTAGGTGTGCTTCGAAACTTAAGAGACTGTATACCCTTAGATAGCCCCTAACTTGGTAGGTAATACATCCAGACATTTTAAGAGCCCGTCTCATAACACAATAACATCTAACTTAGGTAGATAATACAGCTAGAACCAGACGTCTTAAGAGCCTGCTCACAACACAATAACATCTAACTTAGGTAGGCTAGAACCAGACGTCTTAAGAGCCTGTCTCACAACACAATAACACCTAACTTAGGTAGGCTAGAACCAGACGTCTTAAGAGCCCGTCTCATAACACAATAACATCTAACTTAGGTAGGCTAGAACCAGACGTCTTAAGAGCCTGCTCACAACACAATAACATCTAACTTAGGTAGGCTAGAACCAGACGTCTTAAGAGCCTGTCTCACAACACATTAACACCTAACTTAGGTAGATAATACAGCTAGAGCCATACGTCTTAAGAGCCCGTCTCACAACACAATAACATCTAACTTAGGTAGGCTAGAACCAGACGTCTTAAGAGCCCATATCACAACACAATAACACCTAACTTAGGTAGATAATACAGCTAGAACCAGACGTCTTAAGAGCTCATCTTACAACACAATAACACCCAACTTTGGTATATAATACAGCTAGAACCAGACGTCTTAAGAGCCCGTCTCACAACACAATAACACCTAACTTTGGTAGATAATACAGCTAAAACCAGACGTCTTAAGAGCCCGTCTCACAACACAATAACACCTAACTTTGGTAGATAATACAGCTAGAACCAGACGTCTTAAGAGCCCGTCTCACAACACAATAACACCTAACTTAGGTAGATAATACAGCTAGAACCAGACGTCTTAAGAGCCCGTCTCACAACACAATACCACCTAACTTAGGTAGGTAATACAGCTAGAACCAGACGTCTTAAGAGCCCATATTACAACACAATACCACCTAGCTTAGGTAGGTTATACAGCTAGAACCAGACGTCTTAAGAGCCCGTCTCACAACACAATACCACCTAGCTTAGGTAGGTAATACAGCTAGAACCAGACGTACCAGACGTCTTAAGAGCCCGTCTCACAACACAATAACACCTAGCTTAGGTAGGTAATACAGCTAGAACCAGACGTCTTAAGAGCCATGATAAGTGCTAGTCGACAATCGAGACCTAACAGTCTAACATTGAAAAACTACAGAAAGACATGTGGCTTGCAAAATATAATTATATTATGTTGGTATACAGGCGATAACAATAAAACAACATAAAATAGATGACAAAATGGTAATAATAATTTAGTGAAGCTAACAAAATAAACAAACGGAAAGTACTTAATGATACAGGTGACCTTGAAATAACTATATTTTTTTTTGTGATAAAAAACATATTCTGTAAAGCTAGAGTTAACGTTGTTCATATAACGATCCAGAGAGCTAATATTGTATGAGTTACTAGTAGAAAATATTTTAGGATTTTGAGAAGCACGAGAGGGCACAATAATGCCCACATGTTCGAGAGAAGATTGACAAGAAATGTTGCTATTACAAATTTTAAAAACAAAAGTGGCATTCAAATAAATTATTCGCGGGTAGAGAGTTTGGAGACCCAAAAGGTTTCGAATTTTATCAGAATAATAATTGTAAAAACTAAAAAATTACTATACTAAGCAGCGACAAACTTGCGTTGAACATTTTACAATCTGGTAGTCAGTTAAGGTGATGGAATTCCATGTCAGGCTTAAATATTATAGTTTGTATATGATTAACAAAGCAAAATACAAAATTATAATACAGTCATATTTAGAGAATGAGGAATTGATGTAGGCCTATATTTTATAAGGCCTAGTAATTTAAGAGAGTGAGAGAACTATATAATCAACATGATAGTAAAAGTAGAGCTTTTGGTCTAAGATAAAACCTTGGTCATTAGTATAAAGAGAAAGTTAAATATCAAGATTATAAGTAAAAAAAATAGTGGTGGTTTCTCTGGTGAAAGCTATAGACTTAGTTTTGGATTTATTGGTTGGCATTCGATTTTCGGTAAACCATCGTAATATACCATTTATGTCTATTTACAAATCTCAATAATCATCGAGGGAAATTAAACTTTTGAAAAGTTTAATATCATCAACAAAGAGTAAATAGTTTGAAAATGTCATCAATAAACACATTAAGAAGAAGAGGACCTAGATTAGACCCTTGAGGTATAGGTACTACAAGGGGAAGATAGGAGGTCGGAGGCGCTTTATTGTATTTTGATGGTAAATATATATATTATGCAAATATACTACAAACTAATTCACTTAGAAAATCGATAGGCCAAAATGATTCAGATTTGAGACAATAATACTGGGATGACATTGATAAAAAAAACTTTACTTTGTTTGGTCTGACCTTGAGTAGAAACTTGAGGGGCAACATGACTCAGAACTTCTACTAAGTTATTTACAGTAGATTTATTGTTTACATAGCCAAGTTGATTTCCAGATAATATATTATTCAGTTGGTGAAATATATTTCTATTTATTATTTTATCAGATACTTTAGAGAAACTTTTAATAGAGAAAAAGGAGACCTGCTGGTCTAGGGGTAAGGTGTCAGACTTCTATGCTGGCGGCCGGGGTTCAATCCTCGGTCCCGGCAAAGATTTATCTGATTACCAAACCCTTCCTTCCTCTCTGACAAGACATCTTGTGAATGTGAGGAATGCCAGGCCTCCAACGTGGTTCGAATTCCACGTTAAACTGTAGGTCCTTCATGTCATATCACAATCACACTACCATTACACATTAGCGTAAGTGCGTATAACCCGAATGGGTAGTAAGACGCGGTGCTAATAATAATAATAATTTAATAGAGAAATAGGCCTGAAGCTACAAATATTGGTTATAGACCCTTTTTTTTTATAAATTGGTATAACTAGAGATTGTGTCCGTGTTTAAAGGAACGTTTCACTTGACAGGATAATATTAAAACTATATACTAACAATGAATTGAAGACCTTTAACAATTAAACTCGGGATTCCATCAACTCCAGCACACTTGGATGAACTTAACTTTTAATAGCAAGGGGTGGTGTGGGTAGGATACAAGGGCACACTAGTCTCAATAATAGGATTAGACATAGCTGGAATAGTAGAACTATCCACTGAACTAAAACAGTTTCTTTTTCTACTAACAGAGAATCAGTGATCATTAATATTTCCATTCATTTAAAGATCAGAATGAGAGATCCTGATCACAAGGTTTTTTAAAAAATATTTCCAAAAATCCTCGTATTTTTTTCTTGAGACTAGTTTCTATTAGGTTCATCCAAATGGCGCCATCAATACGTAAAATGTCTTTAACTAATTTATGATATTGTGAAAAAGATGAGTGAAGTTTTATATTATTTCTTTTTTTATAATTCTTAGGAAATTGATTTTTCTTTCTTATGCAATATTTGAGTGTGAAAGAAAACCAATGGGAGAACTTAGAATTATGTTTCATAATAATTTTAGGGACGTGAGTTTTGATTATTTTTTGGAAAATTCTATGAGGTTCTCAGTAACTATATTAACATTAAAGTGAAGTTACAATAAATTATTATATTTTTACAAAACAGAAAAAATGAATGATTAAAAGGTGGATAATCACTGAATGAGAATGAAATATTTCAGGATTTTCTGACAAAACATTTTATTTTAGCTTTTGTTTTGCCATAAACATTGAAAATATACCTTACGTAAGATGGATTCTGACCACCCTCCACCTCCTTTCGTAAGAAAACGTAAGAAATTACTTACTCCCCCCCCACCCCCCAACCCGTTACGGAATTTAAGGACGGCCCCTCAGGGACATTTTTGAATAAATTATCCTACAAGTTTATTTTATAGTCGACGTGTTTTGAATAAATACTTTCTAGCTATTTTCTTGTAGTATGTAAACACATTTTGTAATTTACAGGTAATATTTTGATCCCAACTCTAAAACAATGTGAATATGTGCGTCACAGTTATAATTTGAAATAAATCTCAAGTTAATACAAGAGTGTATAGTGGCTTGCCTAGATTAGTGGGCACAGATATATTTATATATATTTTTAAGCACCGTGTCTTACTACCCGTTCAGGTTATATGCTTATGTACTAGTTACGCTAGTCGTTTTAGGGATTAGGGAGGTTACATTTAGATTATGTGTATCCGCATTAGCATTGATGAAGAGTGGAAAACAATTTTTGTAAAAACCACGCTCAGTACACCCGACTGAGATTTGAACCTCGATACCCCGTCATCGGCGGCTAAGTCTACTGCGAGAGTAGCGCATTGGACCACGCGACCACCGAAGTGGGTACGAATATATTTAAGTGCCTAAAATAAATATGAGAGAAAATAGTGTTTGAATAAGTGATGGTAGTTAATAATAGCTAGAATTTTATTTTATCATTTTACTAGAAAAACCATCAATTTAATCGAACTAAAATAAGGGATTTTTATGGTGTGAACGTAGCTCACTCCTCTCTGCGTTATTGACCGGGTAAAGACATAACACATGGTTTGACTTAATTACAAATCGTTTGAAGCTGGTTTGGTCAAAATCTGAAAAGAAACAACAAAGTTATTAGGCAATACAATTTCTGTCATGTTGTTTTTCTATATAGTTTCAGGAAGTTTAAACCATTAACCAATGTGAAACCATAATATCTATTCCAAGTTGTATCTTATCATTAGGCAGGGGATTCGTTAGCACCAAAAACGTTTAGAATAGGCAGGCAAATACAAATTAAAAATATGGGATTTAGGCACCAGAATAAGCATTAAAGAGAAAAAAAAAACACACAATAGGCAATGTAAAATTGATTTTACTATATAATATTTTACTACCTACAGCCAATTCACATTGCGTTTTTTTTATCATCACGTCTCACTATTCATTCGGGCTTTACGCATATGTTGTACTAGTTATACTAATATTTTAGGGGCTGGAAAGGTGGAATTTAGAGGAAGTGTATCTCCATTTACGTGAAGGATAGGGAAAAACCATTTAGCAAAAAACACCTTAAGTACACCGGACCAAGATTCATCGGCAGTACAGTCTACTGCGAGAGTTACACCTTAGCCCATCCGACCACTGAGGTGGGTCACATACTGTTAATCACTAGATAATTTTCTAGATATTCAGTAGTAGAATGGGTTAAATTTTCAGATATAACCTTCTTTTTGATTTGAAAAGCCGAGTTCTATTTCACACGATATCAAGGGACAAAATTTCAAATTTTCTGTTCTCAAAAAATAGAATTTTTCTCTCGCTATGTCTAGCTGCTTCCTCCCAAGATGTCTGCCACTACTTCCATTGCCCTCCACCCGGTTTACACTCTTTGGAAGCTATCTAACAAGTGTTGATGTTCAAAGCTACGCCAAACAAGTACATGTCACAGCCTAACATTTCTAAGAAATTGCACCTTTTAGCATAAAATCCATCACGCATTAAAAAGAGAGGCCAAAGCCACGATAGGCGCGTTAAGGTTCATAAAATAGGCAAAAACCAACAGATTAGGAAATGGGCACTATAAGATTAACACATTGTACTCGTAATAACATGAAACGCATGATTATCTCAAATACCTTTGTTTTACGATCAAGGAAAATAAAAGGCAAATAAGCAAAATCCGGTCCCTATTTAACACTTTCTTTAAGATGGGATGGAAGGGGAAGCGAGAAAAAAAACACAGTGTTTTTGAAATTTTTACGATAAAACTTTTTTTTTTGACTAAATAAATAAAATATTGTTCCAGTACAAATGTAGCATTTAATTTTCTTCACATGGTTACCTCAACATTTCTTGAATATCTGTCAAGGGTGTCCTTGGAATTTAATGACAACTTCCTCTCTTAATTTAAAAAGTTTGTTAGATAATACCACCATTCTTATTTCATATTAAACTTTTAATATAAACACACGAAGAAAATTAAACTCTTATGTTTGCACTGGAGCAATATTTTATTTATTTCGGCCAAGAAAATATTTTTACATAAAAAGTGCCTTTGCTCACGTCCCCTTTACCTTAAGTTTCAAAGTTAAATAGATTATTATTATTATTATTAGCACCGCGTCTTACTACCCGTTCGGGTTATACGCACTTACGCTAATGTGTAATGGTAGGGTGATTGTGAGATGAAATGGAGGACCTACAGTTTAACGTGGAATCCGAACCACGGTGGAGACCTGGCATTCCTCACATTCACAAGATGTCTTGTCAGAGGTGAAGGAAGGGTTTGGTAATCAGATAAATCTTTGCCAGGACCGGGGATCGAATCCCGGCCGCCAGCATAGAAGTCTGACACCTTACCCCTAGACCACCAGGTCACCAAAGTTAAATAGAGTATGCCTCACTCATCTGGAAAGGTAGCAACCTTACTTTGAAGTATTACGCTATGGCCTTATCATATCAGCTGCACCATAGTGGAAACGTGCAAGGTAAGGTTGCTACCGTACTGGATATAGAAACGGTAGATCATTAATCCCTTAGCGAGATTAGAAGTTTGTAAGTGTACTATCCATATCTGTGGGAATGTGGAATAAGAGTCAGTTATTATTAGCACCGCGTCTTACTACCCGTTCGGGTTATACGCACTCACACTAATGTGTAATGGTAGGGTGATCGTGAGATGAAATGAAGGACCTACAGTTTAACGTGGAATCCGAACCACGGTGGAGAACTGGCATTCCCCACATTCACAATATGTCTTGTCAGAGGTGAAGGAAGGGTTTGGTTATCAGATACATCTGTGCCTGGACCGAGGATTGAACCTCAGACCCCCAGCACAAAAGTCTGACACCTTACCCCTAGGCCACCAGGTCATCTATTAAGCATCAGATTCATATAGTTTGGTTTATGATGGCGGCAAAGGCTGGGCTTAGAATCCCAGCTAGGGTGTTATTTTTAAACCCTACATGTTGGCCACACTGTCCCAACACACGTGCGGGTACATTTTATATAAATTATACTTTACTCATCCCTACTCAATGATTGTAGTTAAAATACTTATAGCCCACGCAGGTTAAAGATGTGGGGGGAAACATAAATAAAACGTAAACATAATTTTGCCGATATTTCACATATTGCGAATATATAATTATATAATATATATTCGCTGAAATATCACCAACATTATGTTTACATTTTATTTATTTCGTACTGAATGTCCACTTTAAATTTATATATACATACATACACACTATACATACATACATACATACATACATACATACATACATACATACATACATACATACATACATACATACATGCATACATACATAAATGCATACATACACATATACATACCTACCTACATACATACATGCATACATACATACACATATACATACATACATGCACACATACATACATGCATATATACATACACACATACATACATATATACATACATACACATATACATACCTACATACATACATACATACACACATACATACATACACATATACATACCTACATACATACATAAATGCATACATACCTACATACAAACATACATACATACATATATACATACATACATACATACATACATAAATGCATACATACCTACATACAAACATACATACATACATACATACATACATACATACATACATAAATGCATACATACCTACATACAAACATACATACACACATACATACATACACATATACATACCTACATACATACATAAATGCATACATACATACATACATACATACATACATACATACATACATACCTACATACATACATACATGCATACATACATACACATACACATATACATACCTACATACATACATACATGCATACATACATACACATATACATACATACATGCACACATACATACATGCATATATACATACACATATACATACATACATGCACACATACATATATACATACACATATACATACATATACACATATACACATACATACATACATACATACATACATACATACATACATACATACATACATACATACATACACATACATACATGAAGCTCACGCAATAGTCACGGGCTTTAAGGCGTAGCTCGAGGTGTTAATTCAAACCTTTTAGTAAATTTTTAATCTTAAAAAAATATTTTCTGTAAGACTAAATTTAAAAATAAATGAGCTAACCACGTTGACGAAGCCTTCGTAAAATTATCAATGACAGCTTTCAACATTCGCCTTTACTTATTGCACTAAGAACTCAAAAATTTATTGTCGAACTTACACAGTACGCCCCTTATCTCTATCTTGAACCAATACACCTAATTACACACTATCTATTTCAGGTACATTCTAATGCTATCTTCCCAGTTGGGTCTAGGTCTTGCCAATGGTCTCTTTCTATTGTGTTTGGCAATCAATACCCTGACCACTGTTCTAGATTATTCCTTTCGTGCTGCATGTCCTGCCCACCGTAATTTGCGATATCTGATTAGTACACGGTATGTTTCTCTTCATTATGTATCATCCCCACACCTCAGTTTCTTCGTCCCTTTTAGGACCAAATACCTTTTTTAAGCACCTTGTTTTCAAGAACCCTAAATTCGTTTCCGTCATATGGAGTAATAGCTAACGTGTCACACCCATGGAAAACACCCGGTAAAATTATTGTTTCGTCTATTCTGAGTTTAATATTAATAAAATGAAAAGTGTGTTTAACTTTTATATGCACTGTGTGATATCTAGCACATGCAGAGGTTTGAAGTCTAAAAAATTAATAACTCTTGTGCATGAACGTGTGCACCTCGGGGCCGGAGTTTAAAATTTTGACTTGACTATTTCTAAATGATTAAAAACCTCCTGACAGGGCCAGGTACTTCAGCAAGTGTTATATAAATATTAACTCAAGCTTTCTTATATCTACATCATTATCTATCATAATAAACCTCAATAATTATATAAGTTTTCATTCAAAACATACAATTTAAATAGGTTCAGTAAAATGTGGGAATCGTTTTCTTAAATTGCATCTTCGATATTGAGAATTTGTAAACTTTGTTATTATGATCTTCAAAGTAAAGGTTTCTATTAGAAAAAAATTGATTAGAGAAAAAAATTGAAATAAACTGTTTTATGAAATTACGGCTACCCCTTTGAATAATTTTAAAGTTTTAAATTCTTAAGTACTTTTTCCAAGTAGAATTTTTCATTAAAAATATAAACTATGAGAATCCGATTCGTTGAACTCCTGGAATTAATGTCGAAAGGGAAGGTTCCACGTTTTAAATATGTACAGTAAATGGATTTATATCCATCTTAAAAAAATATTTTTCATAAATTACAATAAATAGCTTGTTTAAACATATAGGCTCAAATGACAAAAAATATTTATTTTTTATTCAACAAGAAAATTAAATCAACAAACACACACATTTTTACTTTCACGCTTATTGTAATTTTCAAAAATATCGAGCTAGAAATTTAGATAAATTTTAACGTTTTATGACCTACTAAAACAGAAAAATATTTTTTTGCTATGCCGTATTTATGTCCATCTCAGCCTAAAGCAAAAACCATCTCACCGATCGGGCTAAAACCTGGTATATAAGGTTTTCAAAACATTTCCCAAAAGGGTTTCTGGAGTTATCAATATAACCCTAAAATTAAGGGTAATTTATTTGAGGGTGAAAAAAAATTGTTTTTCTCAAAATCGGCTCCAATTGTTCTAGTTAAATTTCGTATTCAACAATGTTTAATATTACAAATATAAAGGAAACCCTACTTTTTCCATGATAAAGGCTTTGAGGGTACTTTACTTAAATGGAAATTTACAATTTTGATCATATATGAACTTTTTGGGAAAATAAATATTTTATCATTGAAAAGTTATAGTAGGCTACTATTAAAAATAAAAGATTTTTATGTGAAATATTTTTAAAAAAACAGTTGTTTCTTACTTATTGGCAAATACATTTTTTCAATTAAGGTCTGGTAATTTTATTACTATGTTCTTTGATGAAAAGATATGTTACTTTTTCCTCAATATGTTTCTGTAGTTGTATATTATTTCATTTATGCTATTTGGTGGAGTGTTTCTAAAACAATGTATAACAACATTTCACAAGTTTTAAATAAAGTCTCCATTTTTAAGCAAATCGTACCATTAATTCTTGTATCTTGGTAAAAGGGTTTCACGAAAAATGTTTTCTTAAACTAACAAGCAGATTTATTTAATGAGGGTTCGCTGATATTTGGTAATATTTCTAGTGGATTGAACTAAAGAACGTTTGAGAACCGAATATAGTGGAATAATGGAAGGGACAGTATTTGACAGTTGCAATGGTTACTTTTATATATTCATACGTCAAATCTTTAGCTGACGTCTTTCATATATATTATCAGCACTGATACGTGATAAGATAATACATATATTTTACAGGCCAATTTTCATAGGACTGATATAAAAATAATATATCTACTTTCAAGTATTCATACGTCAAGTCATGGGATCTGCATCTGTCACTTTTGATTTATATTATCAATACCTATAAAATAACACTAATAATATTGTAAAATGTCATATAAATGTTGGCCGCTAAAATGTTATTATTTTCTAAAAGGCTCTTTGTTGGACTGCAACTACAAATTTGTCATTAACGATGGCAAACATCTATTTTCTAAATGTTCTATTTAACTTTACTACAGCGATTTTATTTATAGTTTAAATTTTATTCCTTAATAGAGAAATGTACTCAAAAATATGTTCCATACAAATAAAAATAAATGGTACGGAACTCAACACGGGCTTTCTTGCTATATTGTTTAAAAATGGAGATATTTACTCAAAATTTTTAATATAATATGCACTAGCGAACCCGAGAACAATTTGCGTTATACAATCGTAAAACTTTTTTGACTCATGGTTTTAAATTTTATAATTCTATTTAAAAAATTTAACGTCTTCATTTGTATATATTTGGGTCAATACAAAATATCGATAATGGGTCCCCAAGGGTCAACACTTCCTATTAAAATTTTGATTCCCGATTAAAGTATTCGGCATTTTATTAGGGGATATACATCGCATTGTTACTACATTTCTCTTTTATAAATTTTTACCAATAAAATAGGTAATTATTGACTAATGAGTTTAAAAACAGAGAGATAGATCATTGCTATATAAGGGGAAGATCCAAGAAGGTGGCATGGGGGGAGGAGGGGGGCAGGCCCTCCTTCAAGAAATTAAATCAATGTTAAAGTCACTACTAGTTTTATTATCACGTAATACTATCTCACTAACCAGATTTCATTTTTTAAATTGTTATTGGTAATATTAAGATTTAATACAGTCACATTAAGTATTAAAGTGGTGAAAATAGGGATTAAAGCTTAAAGGTAGCTAAAAAACTATTTATATAATAATTGTAATAAAGTTTAAACTTATTTCCCTCTTATTGATTACTATTTGTTGATTTTCTTATTATTTGCTATAATAAATTTCAACACTAAGCGCAAATTTCGAGTTATAACCTTCATTAGAGGATTATTCTCAAGTTTAGCATTACATTGAAAAATTACTTAAAGATTTACTCTCAAATTATGAAGTATTTTTATGTCAACATTTATTTAGTTGCCTCCCACCCCCCTCCCCAACCCAACCATCCTCCCGCCTAACGAAAATCCTGGATTCACCCCTGTGATGTACAAAAATCTCCCCTAAGAGGTTAAAGGAAAAACAACCTACACTTTTAAAGACTTACTTAGTTGCTTACTCTATGACGTTAAATAATTATTTCGTTAAAACTAAGAAGTATATCTTTACAACTAAAGCTCACAAAATTATATTAATATATTTACCAATATCTCAGAAACTATTGGTTTTATAAAAATATATTTCATATACAAGTTTTTTTATTTTTAGTAGTACTACAATTTTGCAATGATAAGTTATTTAGTATCTCAAATAGTTCCGGAGATACGGAAGTTTCTGCTTCTGTTAAGTACCCTCAATTTAATTTTAATGGTAAAGTTAAAATAGCCAATTTATAATCTTAATCAACGCGTAAATACGAATTTAATCACAATCTTTAGAGGCAATTTTGAGAAAATAAATTTTTTCTCTTTTCACTTTTTATTAAACTACTCTTAATTTTGGGGTTAAAAAGACACACTGACAGACGGCATTGCAAAAACCACTTTTTAGAGTTTTTGGGGGTCATGAGACGTTGACATCCATCAACATTTCAGGTTAATTTTTTTTTTTTTT
>CABEEJ010000856.1:0-11691 GCA_901482245.1 Timema douglasi | reverse complement strand
TTTTTTTACGGTCGCAATACTTTACATTTAGTGTTCGAAAAGTTAAAAAATATATCTGTTTGCGTTTAGTTTGAAAATTATTGGTTTTATAAAAATATGTTTCGAATAAAATATTTGTATTATAAATAGATCTAAATATTTGTGATGATAATTAATTCCATATCTCATATAGTTTCGGAGATATGACTAAAAATTAGAATTTACGCATTAAACCCGAGCCCTTAAAGTCATTTTGCCGAAATATTGAGAGTAGCCATTTTGTTTGGAATATTTATAAATGAAATTTAATCGAAATCGTTAGAGACGATTTTGAGAAAATAGACTTTTTCTCTATTTTCTCTTCAGTAAACTACCCTTAATTTAATAATAATAATAATATTTAGCACCGCGTCTTACTACCCGTTCGGGTATACGCTTTTAAGTACTAATTACGCTAATGGATTAGGAATTGGGAAGGTTGAATTAGAGGAAGTGAACCCGCATTTGCGTGGAGGGAGAGTCGAAAACCATTTAGGAAAAACCACCCCTAGTTCACCCGACCGAGATTCGAACCTCGATCTCCCCGTCCTAAGCAGTAGAGCTCAACACGACTAGCGCGTTAGCCAACTACGCCACCGAGGCGGGTTACCCTTAATTTCAGGGTTAGATATCCAATTCCAATAACCCCTCGGGACAAACCTATCTAAACCCTAGATACAAAGTTTTAGCCTGATCGGTAAAATAGTTTAGGCTTTAGTCATAGGTATAGACAGACGGAAATTCAAAAATTACTTTTTCGGATTCGGGGGGGTCATGAAACGTCGAGATTCATCAAAATCTCGAATTCAATTTTTTGACGATCACAATACTTTCTCTACCTCTAAGATAGGGAGAAAGTAAAAATTGTGTTAAAGTGGCGTGCGATCATAACGGTTATACGATGATAGTAAAACTAATACCAACAATTACTTGTAAGTATGTGAATCAATGCTGTAGCACACACAAACACTATAGGTAGCCTACCAACAGGCGCAGCCGAGTCATTTGCAACGCAGTTCCGGGAAAACACCGCTAGAGCTCGTATATGTCTTATTGGTCGCTACGCTCAGGTTTATGCATCCGGAAGGCGGAGACTATGTTTTTTAGCACAAAATTTTACTTCCCTTTCGGGTTACACGCCTATATACTAATTACGTTAATGAGTTAGGGAGGAATAAGATTGAATTTGCGTGGATAGAGAGAGAGAGAGAGAGAGAGAAATCACTTTAGAAAACCCGCCCTCAGTACACCCGGCCTGGATTCGAACCCCACTATCCCCATCATCTCAAGTCTAGTCTATAGCGAGAGGGACGCTTTAGACCAAACAACCACCGAAGCGGTTGAATAAAAGGTTCTTCAACTATCAGTCTCACAATAGACTGGGATTGCCGATGATGGGAATATCGGGGTTCAAATCCTGGTTGGGTGTACCGAGCATAGTTTAAAAAAATAGTTATACACACTTTATCTCCACACAAATGCGGGGACACTTCTTTTAAATTCAACCTTCCTACTTCTCCTTACCCATTAACAGGAACATAAGCGTATAACGCGAACAATTAGTAGGACTTGGTGCTTAAAAAATTGCTCTTTATATTTTTTACAATTGTGGAATGCGATGGTAAATTTAATATTGTTGGTTCCAGTTGGCGGCTCTGCTTCTGATGACAATGGCCGCGTGCTGCTCGGCGGGAGGTCACGGTGGTGGACAGTAAGTAACAAATAATTGGTGCAACACAATAGCACATACTTTCTCATACATTCTATATTATAGTCAGGAACATTTCAAAAATGTCGGTTAACAGTACGGTAAACGGTTATATTTACAAAAAAAAAAAAGTTTAAAATTAAATTTTTAATGTAAAATACTCCCTAGATACCAATTTTTGGACACAATCTCTATAGCCACTTTCAAAAATATTTCAAAATTTCAAAAATCAATCGTGTGTAAGCTACCATTAATTTTAGAGATTGAATACATACACGATTTATCCTCGAGTATGCTAGCTATTAGTGACTTAAACTGTGTATTGAGAATAATACAGAATTAGAGGGTGAATTTTAATAGACATGGCTGGGAGAAACGGATGACTCTAGATATAATAAATTATCCACAGTGGTGTCTTGCGACATACTATGTAGGTGAGGAGGCTTGGTTAGATGATATGGCACCTACATACTATTATATATCTAGATAAATACATCAACTAATGGGTTGGTGGACGAGGGTACCTAGAGGCTATTACATATACACAAAGCCATCAAATAGTGGATTGGGGGACCAGTGGGGGATTAGTGGTAGGGGACCAAAGGTTTTTGGAAAATAATTTAGCCAACTTAAAATTTTTTAAATTTATTTTTCTGATGATATTTACTGGAATTAAAATCCAAACACATAATGACCATTATATGAGTATTTTTAGGTAACATTTTTAGATGGTTAAATTCTAGGAAAATTAGATATATTGGTATATATTTTGATTGCAATATTTAATATTTGAAGTATAAACATACATTGTCCACAGCTGACGTAAAGTTAGTTTAATATTCAACCACCTAAAGCTGTAATCAATACATCGCCATTATTCCTTCAATTGAACTAATTTAAATATATATACATACACACTTATTTTTATAAGGATATACATAATTACAAAATTTCCAAAAAAAGACAAATTTTCACCAACACATCTATCGATGAAATCCATGGCTGTGACTTTGGGGAGCCAACCCCAGAAACTGCTGTTTTAAAAAAAAATGATGTTGTCCACTTTTTGTCTACATAGTGATATCATGTAACCACAAAATCCCCTCATGTTACTCATATGTGTTCATGTGTATGTATGTGTGTGTGTTTGCAGCAAAAAGGTTATCATCCACGTGCCTTACTACGTGAAGAAGATCCATCACACGCACACCGTGTATAAGATAATTGACCACGGAGATGAAGGTGGCCATGGATCTCTCATCGGGTTCAGTGGTACCCACGATATCGGCCACGGGTACGGAGGAGCGGCGGAACATCAGCACGTCTATCACTAGCTCTACTAACAGTCTGAGCGACGATAGAACCAAAATATAGTCTGAGCGGCGACCAAACGAAAATAATTAAGATCGTCATTGTGTTAATAATGGTTTTTAACGGGTTTTTTTTAAACCAGGAAAGTAACTGTACACTTCGTTTACCCTTAAAGGTCTTACCTTAACGTATTACACTATGACCCTATATTATAAGCTACACCATAGTGGAAACGTGCAAGGTAAGCTTTCTCCCTTTCAGAATTAACGAAGTGTACGTTCTTGATTCAAACTTTGGTTCTGTATTAAACATTTTTTGGGAACCTTCCTTAACATTTTAGTTGCTATAAAAACAATATGGACGTATTTATTGAATTTTATAAAATTAAAAAAAAAATTGACACTTGGACATGAAAATTGGACTCAGGACAGGTTTTATTTTTCAAATTTAAGAATATGATATTTATAGGGCTCTATACCATTAACTGTTCATTTAAATCCCCTATGCTTCGCTACAAAATTAATTGTTCACGCGTTTTTCGATGTATCTATCGGAATTTGTTAAGATTTTACTAATAAATCATTAAAAATTCAATAACTACGGTAGAATTGTTTGCGTAGCAATAAAAATATCACAGAAGGTCCATACAAATGTTTATTTTAAAACTATAGTTTAAGAATCAAGTAAATACAAATGGTTTACAAAAAAGAAAGTGTTGAATATGATTCTAAGTTTGCTTGGATAGCCTTGAGAATGATCATCGCTTCCCGCCCCCCCCCCCTTCATGTTGAAGGGTTTTTACCAAGTAATACTTTTGAAACACAGGCCTATATAATGAGAAAAGTACATTTATTGTAAATCTAACGAATAGGTTTGGTATAAACAAAGTGATCATAAAATAATTAACATTGTACTACGAGATGATGGTTATTTTTTATGGTTATTTCGGAGGCGCATCCAATATTATATTTTCCTGAATACGAAATTTTCTTTTGAATATCTAGCTTTAACTAGAATATTTAAAAAAATTACAATTTTAGCAACTATTAAAAATAATATTATTTAAGAAGTCAAGTGTTGCTTATGATAACAAAAATCATAAACTTTGGTGAGATTAAATATTGATTAAAAACTTTTCTCTTATTCATAAATAAAAAAAAGCTACATTTTGAATGAGTTAATTAATGTTACACAATTTTTTACTCATTGATTGAATTTTTTATTTAATTTCTCACTTAAAGAAGCTAAATATTCTCCGGACTATGCAAGTCTTAATAAATTGTTTTTGACAATGTCACCAAATTGTGATTTCAAGTCAAGTTGTTCAGGTTTGGTTGTATTCAATATTTAATTTTAAATATTGTTTTTAAATCTCGAATTGATCACTAAAATACTTCAAGAATCGGATCTATTTAAGGCTTCAAGGATTAAAAGCATCCGATCTCTAGAATTATTAAATTATATCAAAACAGCCACTATTAAAATTATTATCATGGTATTATGTGATTTATTTTATTATTTAACAAAGTCTAATACATTATATTTTCTATAAATTTATTTAAAATATAAATATGACTATATGTGTACAATATAAGGTGGAATGGTTGAACTTTCAGAAAGAAGAATTACATATTTTTTGTAAATACATTATTTAATAAAATTATAATTTTTTTCAGAAGCGTGGGAGAAACTAAATTCGACATTTGTAAAAGAATTAATAATTTTATTACATTACTTTCTCTCTCTCTTTATATATATATATACATACGCAGATACACACACACACACACACACACACACACACACACACACCCACACCCACCCACACACATATATATATATTTTTTATCATGATACATTTTGACTTACTGATAACTCTACAATCAAGATTTCTACTACATATCTCTTGTATCAACTAACTGTCAAATAAGATTTTAACCTACACCTTAGATTACTCAGTAGTGTGTCTGTTTACTGAGTTATGGAGTCCCGGGTACAATTCCTGGTATGGTGGAAAATTCTAACATTGATTAACTGCGGATTTCCCCTTTGATAAAGATGAATTAACAATGGCCGGGGCCTGAATGTTGTGTCTCTTTCAGATTTAAGTTAGTTTATAAGTCGTGTCATGATATAATCAATAGGTTCATAAAGTGCACGTTAAATAAATGAAAATGTAAGATTTTTATTTATTTCAAAAATCTATACAAAAACATATAATAAAATAATAATATATAATGTCCTTAGTGATTTATGTAAACCAGAGTTAAATAGTTAGTCATTTTTCAAACCATGTCTTTTAAATAGTATATCCATCTCTAGTAGTGTGACAACATGATTAAAGGTCCAATTTTCATTGGAAGAGACTTAACTGACAGAAAAGTCACTAGATCTACTTTCACGTCTCCATACTTCATGTCATTTCATCTGCAGCTATCACTTTTGATAGATAATATCAATACCTATAGAATAACACTAATAATATAGTCAAATATTTTCATTGTTGATCGCAAAAAACACGTTTGTATTTTTCAAAAGTTTCTTCATACGAAAATTGGACTGTAACCATGTAGTCTAACCATAGTATGCATAAAAAAAAAGAGAACAAAAAATGCAACTGAGCTGATTTTGTAATCATGTTCATGACTGATGCATTTCTTCGCTTGATATCAAATAGGTAAATAGGTCTGTTTTTTCAGAATATTGTAAATAGTTTTGTATAGTCAATCATTAGATTAAGCTGAATGTATTGTACCCTTATCCGTATTATTTTGTAATAAACATTGTTTGACATGCAACGTTCTTGAGTAATCTTTTATTTTTTGAATTTTTTTTAACACCGCGTCTCACAACCTATTCGAGTTATACGCCTATGAGTGAGTTACTGAGATGAAAAGTGAATAGTAGTATCGACATGGGAATTAGCCTCCTCATATGAAAAATTAAAACATTACTAAAACTGATTTGAGGTATCATTGGTTCTGATTATGTTATTTTTGAAGGAAGGTGTGTTAATGTTGGAAGCTTTAAGGTGGGTGTGTAGGGGACGCAAGATAAGGGCAGTGTGTTTGCAGTTTTTATAGCAAAATAAATTAAATATTGCTGCAGTAGAAACATAAGGTTTAATTTTATTCACATGGTGACCTCAAAGGTTCTAGAATATCTGTCAAGGGTGTCCTGAAATTTAATGTTAATTTTTTCTCTTCATTTAAAAAGTTTGTCATCTAATGCTGCTATGCTCATGACATATATTCAACAACTGTTGATATTACCATGGTAAGAAAGTTAAACTTTGTTTGTGCTGAAGCAATATTTTATTTGTTTTGGCCAAAGGGGTTTTAAATTCTTTAAATGATACCTGGAAACGTGAATTTAACCCGTGACCTTTGGCTTAGTAAGCCAATGCTTTAACCACTGAGCCATCCAGGAATCGTCCTGTACTCAGGGTAGCTCTCCACTCATATTTTAAGGCAGAGTCTGTTATGGACCTCCTGAAATCGTCAGCTACAAATATATAATCAATTAAGTCACAAGCTATCAGATAACGCAGCCCCTTTTGACTCGGTACTTGGCTTATTGCTGACAAATGTACAATTATTTCAATTTAAAGAACTTGATATCTAGATGTGGCTATAACCGTCATTAACAAATATAGTAGCTTTGCTAGCCAACTATTGAGTCGATATGGCTGCGTTATCTGATGGATCGTGACTTAATTGATCACATATTTGTAACCAACTATTTCAGCATGTCCATCGCAGACTTCGTCTTAAAATATGAGTGAAGAGCTACACTGGGGACTGGACGATTTCTGGATAGCTCAGTGGTTTGAGCATTGACGTACTAAGCCCAAGGTGCCGGGTTCGATTCCCGTGTCGAAGTGTAATTTTTCAATTTAAAGAATATTTAATATAAATGTGCCTATAACCGCAATTAGCAAATATATGCTATATAAAAAATACGTACTGCCCTTATCTCGCGTCTGGTACACTCCTCCCTTAATATGCATTAAAATAGCATTATTGGTACTATCATACATGTATTTCTGATTTATATTATTTTATGCTGTGCATACTACTGAACGTTCATAGCTAAACAAATATACTTGCAAATTTTATAAATATATCACTTAAAAGTGGGTACAAAGAGAATGCATTTTTTTATATCATAACATGTTAAAATCAGTGATTAATTTAAGATATTTCACAGGCTAATTTGCATGTAAGCAAGTGCATCTAAGTTTAAAAATTAGTAGCTAGGTTTTGATTATATTATGTAAAATATTATTTATAAATCTTTATAGGCTAAGTTTTTTTTTTCAACTTTATTTGTACAACATTGTAAAACTATGAAGACGGTAAAATTTGTTAAAATAAGGCAACTAGGTAAATCACTGATATGATTTGTTTGACATGATATCTTTATAGCCATATGTCAAACAAATGCTGTTGGACCCTTAAACGAAGGGATGAAGAAGTATCGTAGCTTGATTATCCTCGGGACTGGTGTATTATAGTTTTATAATCTGATATATAGACGTGTAATATATTTTGTATAAATGCTGGGTACCCAAATAAAGAATGTAATAATAGTAATACTACTACTAATACTACTACTACTACTAATACTAATACTTTCATGATTGTTCCCACATCTTGGTTGGCAGGTAGGTCACCTCTTTGTTAAACCCTAACTCGATCCCTGCTGATGACTAATTATTTTAATATTCATAGATTTGTTCTTTCACTGAATTAGTATTTTTCTGCCTCTGATTTATATGTCTAGTATCCCTCCCCTCTCCCACTGCTTTGGGTCTTACTACCCAACCGTTATACCAGCAAAATATATGTAGTGTAACGTGTGAACTCTTCGGTTAAGTTCGTGTCTAAATCACGCTCCTATAACCTCATATTCCAAAAGTATGCGTTAACACACGTATTAAATTTAAATATTAGGTTTTCCCTGGGTCCATGAAAAAACTAAGTGAAAACTGTAATTAACTAAAAACAAAAAGAGTTTACGGAAGCATTTAAATCCAATGACGTCCACAAAAAATAAAACAATAATAACTTAACTAGGAAGAAGAAGGACCAATGTACCAAATTTAACAATTTCAGATACCAACTTATCCCTTCTTTGTAATAAATATCTTTACTACATAAAAAATAAAATACCTATTGAACTAAATTATAGAAAAAAAACATTATTATGTATATTTGTATAAAGATTAATGTCACCCTCTTTTTGTTAGTTTTGCATGGAAAGGGGAAATTGTGGTTCGAATTTCTTTCGAATATACTGGGAGCAGTTTTTCATAAGTGTTTTACCACTCTCCATACACGCAAATGTGGGTACACTTCCTATAAATTTAACCCTATTCATCCATAACACACTAATGTAATTATTACATATTCGTATAACTCAAACGGGTAATAAGATTTGGTGTTGAGTTATTATTTTTTAGACATAGCTCCTTCTTCTTCTCAGTGTTAGTAGACGTACATAAAACGTGTCTTGATTCTTGTTCCAGTTGAAATAAAACTAACAGTTGATTCTCTCTGGCCGCAGTTTTGAAGGGTCAGAATACCCCCGAGGGACGCGCCAATGAGAACGATAGCAATCCACTCTCGTGATGAGCAGTGAAAGTGCAGTCCACAATCTTCAATACGTGGGTTGGGGGCGGGGGGAGGGCGGAACGTCTCACAGCTTGTCTCCGTGACTGTCCGGCCAAGTGCGCATTTTTCCTCCTGTCGAGTCGGCTTATTTTACAACTCCTGTGGAGCTACGGTTGCTTTCTCCAGAGTAATTTGAACAATGCGTCCTCTTCTTTCAATGTTGCCGCGCGATGTATCAAGTCAGTAAAGAGAGAAAGAGTACAATAACAACAATAACAGGAAAAAAATAAAGATCGAATGTAAACGAAATCGGTGCACATTTTAATGGTTCTCTTTTTATGGAATTAAAAAAAAGTGAAGGGAAGAAAGGAGAGAGTTTAAAATGTTTTTATTGGTCGACATTTAGGAACGCTTTCGACAGAATCTGTTGGGATTAAGTTATTACTTGTTCAATATAAATCCGAGGGCGTGATGATGATTAAGTTGGGATTGAAGGATATGTGAGCTTAAGGCCAGTATTTTTGTTTTGTTTTTATATTAAATCAAATATCTTCTTTTACACATTAATTGATGTATTACTTCAGTAAATACGTTTAGATAAATTTTTAAAACATACTTTACCTAAATATAAGTTAGTATCTTTTTAGTAACATGTAAAGAATTAAACAGTATTTTAATCTACTTTTCCTTTTTTATTTAACGAAGACAATTTTAATTTGCTATATATTTATAAAAGAAAAAAAAAAGCATATATAAATATAATAATATATTTGACAAAAGTGTGTTTTCGTTTTTTCTAAACGTTGGTCTCCAGGGATATTGGTTCATTTAAAAATTCAATTGTAGATATACATTGAACAAACATGTTCAGTATATATATATATATATATATATATCATAATGTAATAAGGATTATAAAATATAATAAAAAATCACTCACGAATGAGTTTTACAAACTAAAATCTCAACAGTTTGTAAAGAATTTCATTTTTATTGTAGTGTAAGAATACAATTCTAGTTTGAGAATATACAAAGAATGAAGAGATATGATCGATAGAATACGAGAAAAGGCCGTACTGAAAAACTCAAAATGGCTCATGTGGGCTAAAGACCGTCAGCTACCCAATCCTGTGTTAGTTGAATTACATTTTTCTAAGTGCGAGGTTTAAATGTTAGATTTACATTCTAGTTATTTACACATGTGAACATGAAGTTAATTTTGTCATGTGTTTTAGGTCATAACAGACTTTAACTTAGGTTAGCCTTCTCAAGAAAACGGGATTAGTAGGAATAATTTTAAGGAACATTATCAGCATACGCCTATAATAAGGAAACGTGCAAAAAATTTCCCCAATTAATAGTCGACTTTTCACAGGCAGTACTTTATTGAGATTAGAAAAGTCACTAGATTTATTTTAACATATTCATACGTCAAGTCATGTGATGTGCAGATGTCACTTTTGAAATATATTATTATTATTATTGGCACCGCGCCTTACTACCCGTTCGGGTTATACGCACTTACGCTTATGTGTAATGTTAGCGTGATTGTGAGATTAAATGGAGGACCTACATTTTAACGTGGAATCCGAACCACGGTGGAGGCCTGGCATTCCCCACTTTCACAATACACGTATAATACACGTATTGCCAGAGGTGAAGGAAGGGTTTGGGAATCAAATAAATCCGAGGATTGAACCCTGGACCACAGAAGAGCGAACCCTAGACCATCAGGTCACCCTTGAAATATATTAACAACTCATGTAAAATACTACTACTACTACTACTACTACTACTACTACTACTACTACTACTACTACTACTACTACTACTACTACTACTATTACTACTAGGGTCTAATAATAATAATAATAATAATGATGATGATTATAATAATAGTAAAATGTTTTAAATGTTAACTGCAAAAAAAAAAATATTTTCTGAAGATTGGACTTATAGTCGGTAGCTTTCCCATCAGAGTCAGGTGTTCGACATATGCAGCCCCCACTGGTTGTAATGTGGATATTAGCGACTTAATTTAGTAGAGGGGGATCTGGGAGCGTAAGTAAGTCAAACTAGCACTTGTTGCATCTCTATAGGGGAAAGGATAGAAATCCATACGAAAAAACAATATATTTCAATGTAGTGCGAAATAGAAAGCCATAGTGTCACGATGAGTCAGGTGCTCTCAAGGCCAGCTGATGACGGGGAAATTGGGGCTCAAATCCCAGTTGGGTGTTCTGAGGGTGATTATTCCTAAATTGTTTCCCACTCTCCTTCCAAGCAAATTAAGCTATACATATTAAATAATATACATCCAGTTAGTCCAGATCCATCTCTGGCCAGATTTAGTATTTCTAATACACCATATCTTTTGGTATGTGCTAGAGCAAGTTGTTACTTTCAATGATCTGTCTCAATCTCACTTATGGCTCTGACAAAAATGAAAGTGACAGAGGAATTAACGATACTACTAATAACATTCAATATACAGCCAGTCTCTATGATGAAGGTTTTGCTTGTATGGTCAGTTGGTGTATGAACGATACTAGTAATAACATTCAATATACAGTCAGTCCCCGTGATGAATGGAGTGAAGGTGTCACTTTTAAGGTCAGTTGGTGTATGAACGATACTAGTAATAACATTCAATATACAGACAGTCCCTGTGATGAATGGAGTGAAGGTGTCACTTTTAAGGTCAGTTGGTGTATGAACGATACTAGTAATAACATTCAATATACAGCCAGTCCCTGTGATGAATGGAGTGAAGTTGTCGCTTGTAGGGTCAGTTGGTGTATGAACGATACTAGTAATAACATTCAATATACAGCCAGTCCCTGTGATGAATGGAGTGAAGGTGTCGCTTGTAGGGTCAGTTGGTGTATGAACGATACTAGTAATAACATTCAATATACAGCCAGTCCCTGTGATGAATGGAGTGAAGTTGTCGCTTATAGGGTCAGTTGGTGTATGAACGATACTAGTAATAACATTCAATATACAGCCAGTCCCTGTGATGAATGGAGTGAAGTTGTC
>CABEEJ010000855.1:104801-207886 GCA_901482245.1 Timema douglasi | reverse complement strand
TGTTATCTCCATTGTTTGTTCGGATAAAAACATTATGAAGGAAGGCATGTGATTTTGTTTCTATCATCATGTTCAAGATGGGATTGATATGAGAGATGGTAGATTTATATTAAATAAACCCGAATCTACGGTGACGGAGAGGGGTGAACAAGGCAGGAAAAAAGCCGCGCCAATAATCTCTGACTTTATTACCACAGAAAAACATGTTTTTATTATGGATTAACTAACTATGAATTTATTAGATACGGTTGTAGCTGCATATAAATATTATATTATTTATATTAATAAATGACATCTGGATACAGAAACCAAACCTTGGACTTTGATTTTGTACGCCAGATGTTCCTACTACTTAGACATACCGTATTAGTCCTTTGTCCAGAGTCACTATTCATTCATAGTTTAAGGCGGAGGGTGTGATAGACGTGTGGAAATAGTTATCTTTATATGACTGATCAATTAAAATCATGAGCTATTAGATAACACCACCACCTTCGACTTGGGAGGTCTTTAAGCTGCCAAATGTACTATGACAACTGTAAGAATGTGCAGATCTCTTGTCCTGGTGTCATTTTTCAATTTAAATAATAAGTTTAAATGATTCTTTACGTTTACTCATTGTGCCAACATTTGCTTGTTGAAGCTTCCTGTTAAATAATTTTGTATGATTGTGGTACATGTCTTTTTAATTTCTTCCTTAAATATTATCATATTTTTTTACAATTAGGTCTGCCAGGCAGTTTAATGGTTTTCCACTCCCCTCCCTATGCTTGTAACCCGAACGGGTAGTAAGATGTGGTGCCAAAAAAAGAAATTCTGTCCAGGTATTTATTCATAGCAATGAACAAATTTTATAATCTCCCATTACCACTGTCTATCCTGTCCAACGTAATCTATGAGACTTGTTTATCCTAACAATGTATTGTGATGAGTACAGGGTATGTAACTTTTCATTATGCTATCTCTTACACTACTCAGCAGCTTCACCAATTTTTGGACCAAATATCTTCCTAAGCACTGTTTTCGATACACATTAAATAGTTTTTTGTCATGTGAAATTAAGAGTATACGTTTCACGCCCACAGAGAACAACTGGTAAAATTATAGTTTTGTATATTCTGAGTTTTACATTCCTTGAAAGCAGTAGAGGTGTCTACAACTTCCTGAAAAAGTAAAAGCATGAATTTCAAGACGCTACTATTTCCCTAATTTTTAATATATTATTATTTTGCTAGTTAAAATTGTTCATTAATATTTAAACTCATTTACTATGTCAAAGAAATTATAAAATATTTAGTATTTTTATTGTTCTATTAAAAACATATTTTATTATGTGTCACAATCTAAATTCCTGCATTTCTTACTTATAGCTGTATTATACTGTTTAATGGCAACCCTTCCCTACTCTTTTGTATTACCCTAAAAGCGTATTATAAGGCTAGATTAAAAGTTAATAGGGAAAGTGCATCTCTTTGTTTAAACCCATTTTGCATTTAGGATGTAACTGATAAGGAACATTCATCCCGTACCCAACCATGGCTTTCCGTCACACATACCTCAATCACCTTGACAAGTCTTTTGGGTATCCCAAACATTAGAAAAATGTATTATAATTTGTTTATTTTAGCTTAATCATAGGTTTTTCCAAAATATACATTTATAAATTAGTAAAACTATTTTTCAAATAGAAAATTAACATTTTAAAATAGTATTTTAATAAACTAAGACACATGATTGGAAAATTCATACCAAAAACTTTCTAAACAATAATTGTAATTTTAACTTGGAAAATAGAATAATAATAACTCATATTCATTAAAATGAAAAAATACACATTTATGAGAATCAACTTAATTCTTACTTAGTATTTAATAAAATTAATATACACATTATTTTAAATTGTGAAACCTAAGGTACTTAAAAATAAAGTTACATAGTCCTACTTGTAAATACAGAAACATAAATAATTAAAATATGCATTCCATATTTTAAATATAAAAGATTATTTACTAGCTAAGATATTTTTATTGAAGGAACATACATAATAACCAATATTTTAAATTAAGAAATTTGTGTGATATTAGCCAAAATAAAATGATTTATCCTTAAATTAAATGACTTAAATCAATTATCTTATAGTAATACTTAGTTATATTAAAGAACAATATTTTTTAATTTTTCTCTAAATATTCTAACTTGATTAAATTAAACCTAGCCTTATTAAAATGAAAACATATATTTTTTTATACCAATATATACAATTACTAATTTTATATAAGATATAGAATTAGTATTTTTAAAGATTTAACATAGGTGTTATTTCGTATTTTTAAAAATAAAGCAGAGTTCAATTATTAGGGGCATGACTATCGGGCTTAACTATCATGAACTAAGACCAACATTGTTAATATGTCAAGAATTCGAGCTTTAAATAGGGTTGGGTATAGTGGATTAAATATTAATATGATTATGTAATTTTTCGGGATGCTCTCAAATACACTTTGCATGGGTTTTTCATTCCAGGTATATGTTCATCTAATAAAAAGAGGTACCAATAACGGGTCCTCTTACCCACCATCCATCATTTACCTCTGATATATCATTTACTAACAGTAATGTCCATCTTAAATCTGTACGTTGTGCATGAACTAATCAAATTAATATCTGATGATATTTCTGAAGTTAAATCTTTTTGAATTCCTTCAAGATGTCCCTGTGGTATTATTTTGTGTTGCCACTTCTATGAAAACAAATTTGAGGCCTAGAGACTTAACTTTTTTAAATTGATAGTAAGATACTCCCGTCGTTAGACGGAATCTCTTAACGTCTGCGAGCTAAATATATCACGATATAACAGAAGCGTTTACTGTGCTGGAAGGCATCACTATATTCGCAGACTGTTGGTTCTAAGATTAATGGGCCTTTAGAGAAATATATTTTAGCTTTAAGACAAGAGGAATGTGTAAAGATAAATTTTAAGGAAAAAAATACAACAAACCAATACTACTTTATTTTAAATATATATATACTACTCTTAAGTAATTTTTTTGTTTAAAAATTTATCTCTCTTTCATTTTCTATATATTAAAGGCAGTATTAAAATTGGCTCTGACCAAAAGAGATGATGAGGTATATTATATAAAATCAGTCTAATTAATATATATTTAATATATACATATATTGAGATATACGAATATATTATATAAGATTTAATGTCTATTGAATATACTTTTTCTCTCTCAGATCATTTTCTTTATTAATATATAAAAAGAAAGAATTATAGAAAAAAAATCAGAAGAATATATTTGTATAAGTCAAATCATTTTAAAAGTATTTGAAATTAGGATAAATATATTCCCTTTCTCTCTTAATATATATATATATATATATATATATATACTCTTATTATGTAATAGGTCTTAATCTATCTTTTGACATGAATAATTTTCTCTATGAATGTATATGAATGTTACTTACGTGGTTATATTTATATAATTTGTTAGTGTTTATAAAAAAAATTAAATCATATTTAACTTTGTATTTCTTGTTATAGCTCTTTACCGAACCAAATTGGTTTCAAATTCAATTTAGTTTGGTCCATTCCTGAACTTAATTGTATAATTACAAAACCAAGTCTATAATATGTATTGTATTTTTATGAGTTCTAACTGAAAAAACTTATAACATCAATAAATATATTAATATATGTTTATTAAAGTTTAATTTTGTTTGGAAACACAAGTTTAAAAATTTAAAAGAATAATAGTTGCTTGGCAAAAAAATATATATATTCAAAGGGTGCTTAAGCAAACTTAATTACTAGATGAACATTTATAAAGAAAATATTCTAAATGTTAAATTACTATTTTTAACAAGTATTCAAAATTTGAGTGTTTCGATTTCTATGTAGCAAAAATAAATAAAATTAGTTAAATTTCAACAGACCTTGTATTATTCTAGTTAAAATGTCAACACAGGAAGCTAACCACACTCCATTTTGTATTGCTCTACTATTTTACTCCAAAAGCTGAAGTTTGCAACACTATCAGTAATAACAGTACCACCAACCACCACGGGTAGCATCAGCGTCGGTGGCATCAACACAGCAGGTAATATCGAACAAAATACCATTGTCCACAACGCTTAGGGATTATCTGTGGAATGAAACATTTGTGCACTGGGATTCAAATTCTGCCAACGTTGTTACGCGAATAAGCCATTGTGGGATGGTTACTAATTCCTAGTGACAAGCAAGTAACCTACCAAAAAATTTGATTTTTGTTGCATAGGTTTCTCTCTTTCTAACTCTCCCTCTCTTTCCATAAGAATCTATCTCTTTGATCATATAAAGAGTATTCAACTAGTTTATTTTATTTAGTTTTATATTACTGTTTTAATTCTATTTCAAATATAGTTCTAATTATATTAGTTGTATCTATCATATATAATATTTTATCTCACTTACTTCCAAACCCGCCTCGGTGGCGTAGTTGGCTAGCGCGCTTGTCGTGTTGAAGCTCGACTGCTGAGGACGGGGAGATCGAGGTTTGAATCTCGGTCGGGTGAACTGGGAGTGGTTTTTCCTAAATGTTTTTCCAGTCTCCCTCCACGCCAATGCGGGTTCACGTTCTCTAATTCAACCTTCCCAAGTCCTAATCCATTAGAGTAATTAGTACTTAAAGCATATAACCCTAACGGGTAGTGAGACGCGGTGCTAAATATTATTATTATTATCTTACTTCCAATGTTATATATATTTATATTTACTATATATTATATTTGACACTTTATGATCCATATGACCCAATAGACTCGGAAGATAGAAGTCGAGCGAAAAAGAGGCCTTTTGAAGCTGATTTAAGAATAAAATAAATTTCCGCTTGAGTAACATTATAATTGCAGTTGCAACTTTATAAATAGTGATGATATTTATGTGTTAGGCAAAGTTGACAATATAACTGGTGACAAAATTAAACTGATGGGTGATATAGATTTTCTACCTATTTCTATTTTAAAAGGAATAGGTACAAACAAAGTGATATCTCGTAACCATTCTTTCTGAATGTCCTATGATTCAATTAGTAGGACCACAAAAGCTGCACCTTTACTGATTTTGACTGATAAATACATACATACTTACATACATAAACGCATACATACACACACACATACATACATGCATATATACATACATGCATATATACATACATAAACGCATACTTACACACATACATACATACATACATACATATATATACATACATACATACATACATGTATACTTACATACCTACATGTATACTTACATAGATACATATATACTTACATACATATATATACATGCATATATATACATATATACATACATACACATACATACATACATACATACACACATATATACTTACATACATACATATATACATATATACATACATACACATACATACATATATACATATATACATACATACACATACATACATACATACATACACACATACATACATACACACATATATACTTACGTACATACATATATACTTACGTACATACATATATACTTACATACATACATATATATTTACATACATACATATATACTTACATACATACATATATACTTACATACATACACATATATTTACATACATACACATATACTTACATACATACATATATACTTACATACATACATACATATATACTTACATACATACATACATATATACTTACATACATACATATATACTTACATACATACATACATATATACTTACATACATACATACATATATACTTACATACATACATATATACTTACATACATACATATATACATGCATATATATACATACATACACATACATACATACATACACACATATATACTTACATACACACATATATACTTACATACACACATATATACTTACATACACACATATATACTTACATACACACATATATACATGCATATATATACATATATACATACATACACATACATACATACATACACACATATATACTTACATACATACATACATATATACTTACATACATACATATATACTTACATACATATATATATATATGCATATATATACATATATACATACATACACATACATACATACACACATATATACTTACATACATACATATATATACATGCATATATACATATATACATACATACACATACATACATACTATACATACACACATATATACTTACATACATACATATATACATGCATATATATACATATATACATACATACACATACATACATACATACACACATATATATTTACATACATACATATATACTTACATACATATATACATGCATATATATACATATATACATACATACACATACACACATACATACATACACACATATATACTTACATACATACATATATACATATATACATACACACATTTATATATAAATTTCTGACAATTTAGAATAAATGAAACCAAGTTTGGGTGGTAATTGAGTGGGAAAACTTGAACAGCGACCTCCCTTTTTATGGAAAGTAAAAAAGGTGAAACTAGTACGACCCTCTCGGGTGTTCCCACCTGTGTTAGATTTAAGAACTCACACACATTATTAAATAAATAAATATTTTCAAAAGCCATGGAGAAAAATAATTTATGAAACAAAAATTAATGTTTAATATGAGGAGATCATATTAATTTTTTAATCAATCAATAAATTATGAATTTAAAAAATAATTAAAGGCATTTTAGAGTTATATTAATTATTCAAATAAGTTTGAAAAAACCCATACAATATCAAATATTGAAGAATGAGTCAAAAAATATTATGAGAGCACTAATAACAAAAAATCATATAAAAATTATAACATTACATATAAGAGTATTAGGCTCATAAATCAATTGTAGGAAAATAATTAAAATAAATAAATTTTATTTATTATTCATTAGATATTTTAACGATTTTAAGCTGATGATGATGTATTTTCACATAGTAATTAATTTGAAATCGAAATTATAGATAAGCATTTATTATAAAATGCTGCAAAAAGATAGTTGAAATAAGTTTATAATAATAACAAATAGTAAAAAGGTAGAGTCTACAAATTGATGATCTAATTATGGGATTCCCTTTCTCCTAATAATCTCGTCATGGAGTCGATTTCTGGCTGGTATCTTGGGTATTTTTCCAAATTGGGGAACTACTCCTAAAGTCAACAGGGTTTGGTTGGTTAGACTTAAGTTAGGTGGAAGATACTCCACTAGTTCCACACCCTCAAACTCACTATCATTATAATCTCATCTCATCGGGACATGGAAAGAGCCTCCACGGAAAGAACGTGAGATTACAACATTCGGGCTTTCCCAGGGACAAAATAAAATACTGGCTAATCTCTCCATACTGGGCTACGATTGATGTAGCAGGGACACGAAAAAAAAAGTTACTTTTAATATCCTATGCAATATCTAATATTAATTATAGATACTAATTCAATAGCCTAGAATCAATTTTAAATCTTCTTTATTGGGTTCAAACCGTATTCCCCTAAATTATTCCAGACAACTCTTTTTAAATCACTATTCTTTAATGTGTTGGGTCTGTTTTGGATTCAAATTAACGTATCTATGTTAAAATTATCTTTAGTATGAAACCCATTTTAAAATCTTTTATCTTGTATTCAAACTGAATTTAAAAATAAAGGGTTTTGGACAAGTTTTTTTTTTTAAACTATCTCATTGTCAAATAAAGTATGTCAGTCTAACTTAATATAGCGGTTCGGATGTCTATTCTCTAGTTTCCCCTTCGGATATTACATCTCGTTGAGTCTAACTTTGTTTCTAGAGCCAGTTATACCTCTTTCTTTGTATCACCTTATCTCCTCCACCCTACCCCCCACCATCCCTTTAACTCGCTTTCACATACACACCACACCTTACCTTGGTTTGTATCATGTCTTAAGGACGTACGTGCACCACATGAGAAATGAACTGATAATTACATTTTCTGCATAGTTGCATCCTTCCTTTAGAGAAGGTGTGAGAGAACGAAGAGAGAGAGAGAGGAAAAGATATTGAGAGTTACAAGAGTGTTTGTATAGTCACGTCTAATTACTTCTCTACCCTCTCGACACTAAAACTTGTTTCTCTCAACTGATCTCATAATTAATACTATTTAAATCCACTAGATAAGGTTTGTTTAAGTTCCTTATAGCTTATGGAATTTTTATGAAAGACAAATTTAACTCAATATTTGATATATATTATCTTTAAATTGAAAAATTACACTCAGTAAGTGTAAATTGAACCCAGGACCTCTAGCTTAACACGCCAATTCTCTAACTACTGATCTATCTACGAGTCGTCCCATGTACAGGGTCATTCTTAACTGATATCTTAAGGCAAAGTCAGTGATGGACTTGCTGAAATCTTAGCTACGTTATCTGATAGCTCGAAATCTTAATTGGTCACTCATATCTAGTTTTTATATTTAATCCAACACTCTAAAATATTTATCGATTATATATATATTTAATATTAGATTTTCCATAGCAAAATATATATAGTGCATAATACTGTACTTTCAGTCTTTTTCTTATACATAAATTTTGGAATATTTTTTTTTTAGTTAATACTCTAAGTTGTAGTAAACTGTTTTATTCAGTGCCTGGAAAATAAAGGGGCTTACATTATGTTGTCCCTTCAAAATCCATCTCAACTCTTCGATGTGGTCCAAGGCTTGTGTAGTTGGTTGCGATCGGCATCTCTATACGATATGTATGTTCTTCTTCTTCATCTGAAGATGCACTGTCATTTATATTGTTAATAATATCTTCCAGAACAACTGCACTTATAAGATCACCGTAAACTGCTAAATTCTCGACCAAGATCACTAAATATTGACAAAAAATAACTTTAGTGCCCCAGCACGCAGAGAGCCTATTAATCACGAAGCAACAGTCGAGTAGTAAACTTGTTTCTAACTAGAGATATCAGGCTATTTATCGTCATCTTCGAGGCAATTTTACTTCGAATTAAACAAAATAAGTTTGAATTATATATGATTTTCTAACATTGTTTTAATATAAGCTTTAAGAAACCAAGGGAAAGGTTCGAATTAAGCATGAATTCGAATAATATAAGTTCGAAATGTCCAAAATCTACAGTATCTATACATACATACATTTAAATATATGATTATTCACTAAGCTATTTAGAATCTTAACAGCACAGACTTTTGACGTTTTAAAAGAAAATCAAACGCTGCTTTTGTACTTTCAGTGAAATATATAATATAATATATATAATCTGTATATATATTTATATCTCTATATATATTTATATATCTATTTATATATATTATATTTATATATAATACAAATTGTATACATTATATTTATATATAATACATATTGTATATATTATATTTATATATAATATAAATAATATATATGATGTATTTATCAAAGATGTGTGTGGTAGCTAGTTATGTAAATTAGAAATTACAATATGACATAATATATCATTTGTTTAATAAAAAGGTATATATACAATCTAATAATAACTATTCTTTTAACTAGATTTCCATTTATTTATAGTACGTCATATGGTGTGGATTTTTAAAAATATTCAATCACATTCTAAGACTATTTTATTATTTTTGATAATCATATTACTAGTTCTTATAGTAAAATAATTAAAAAAAGTTTTAAGAATAAAGTAAAAGCAATACACTGCTGTTTATAACATACATATTTGGGCACTAGCATGAAAAAGCAATAAGAGACATTAAAAAAAACTATATGTAAAATCAGGTGATTTTTTTTTTCTGTAGGAGTGATGGCTTAAAATGCTTTTTGATTCAAACACTTAATTAATAATCAAGTTACATTTTGCTTATCTTTGTCAAAATACATATTGTATTCTTATATGTGTTTAAAAATTTAGTTCAATCTAGTTTGTATGCTGTTAGTTTTGTTAAAAAAATCTAGTTTTCAAATTTAAATACAAATTATGTTTATAAATATAAAGTTTAAACATGGTTGTCTTATATCATATATGTTTAGCTAAATACTAAAAATTTAAACATAAAAATATTAATGATTTTACAATTGAACTGTAACTGTTTTATTCTCTTGATCTTTTTTATTTATTCCCTACTTTAACTATTGAGATTTGTATTTTCGCCTTCATGTTATTTTTGTAGCGCCACTTTTACGAACTCCCTTACTATCAAATACTAAAGTATAACAGCCTTTAGAATGTTGTTATTTATATAGAATATAACGGGTGAGAAATAACGAACATAGTTAATGCATTAGATTTCTATCCATAAGGTTTTGGGTTGATCCATATCTGGTAACCTGGTTATTACTTTTTGACCTGCCTCGGTGGCTAACGCGCTAGTCGTGTTGAGCTCAACTAAGGAGGACGGAGAGATCAAGGTTCGAATCTCGATCGAGGGAACTGGGGGTGGTTTTTCCTAAATGGTTTTCCACTCTCCCTCCACGCAAATGCAGGTTTACTTCCTCTAATTCATCCTTACCAATTCCTAATCCAATAGCGTAATTAGTACTTAAAGCGTATAGCCTTAACGGGTAGTAAGACGCGGTGCTAAATAATAATAATAATAATAATATTTTTCTAATGCATCTCCCTATTCCCCTTCCTTCAGTTTAAAGTTATTGCATTTCTTAAATTTTATGTCGACCTTTTTCTACTAAATATAAATAGCCTAATTCAAGTATAGTCTATATCGATATTATAGAGTTTTGCTTAAAATTTAGAAAATGTAAATAAGCCCAATACAATTCTGGTGTCCATACATAACCAAACATTTATGCCTAGTTATAGCTATGTACTTTTAGACACGATCTATTACAAAAGTTTTTTGGTTATCTTTTCAATAAAAACTTCTAATTTGTTTTAATCAGTTCTTATATGAACGTTGAAGAGGTCCATAACATGCACCTTGTAAATATATTGGTTCAAATATTTTCAAGCAGTTTGGTATAAGACATCAAACTCTTCCCTCTAGGGTAGTGTAAGATTTACTTTATAGTTTCTGGAAAATCTGACCTACTTTTGCGAGGAGGATAATTTATTTTGTTTACACAAAGATATTTTATTTGGTTAGAGTCAAAAGAGATATAAGCTTGAGATTTTTTAAGCGATTCAAAGAATGTTCTAAAAGTAGTTTAGTGAGTATGAAGATATGTAATCTTAAAAAAAAAAATTACTCATTAGATACATGATCAATGATTTGATAAAAGTGGTAATTTATATTTTTCAAAATAAGCTTATTTATAACGTGGCATTTTATGTTTTAGAACAGATATATCAAGCTCGTGGCCAAAACATTTATAAAGTCAAACCCAAAAATCTTAAGATGAGCCTAGATAAAATGTAGCCTGATACGGATGGTCTAACAGGGTATAACGCGCTACTATTGCAGTAGACTAAATTACTGATAACGGGGAGATCAAGGTTAGAATTTGAGTCAAGTGTACATGTGGTGTTTTTTTAAAAAACTGTTTTTCATTTTATCCCCACGCAAATTTTTGTACACTTCCTATAAATATACAACCTCCTTTATTCTTAAAGACATTAATTTGATTAGTACATAGGCGTATAACCCAAACAGGTAGAAGGACGCAGTGCTAAAATAAATAAAAATTAATAAAATCAAACTAAAAATAGAATACTAAATTTTATTAAAAATTAACCCGCCTCGGTGGTGTAGTTGGCTAACGCGCGAGTCGTGTTGAGCTCGACTGCTGAGGATGGGGAGATCGAGTTTCGAATCTCGGTCGGGTGAACTGGGGGTGGTTTTTCCTAAATGGTTTTCCACTTAAATGCGGGTTCACTTCCTCTAATTCAACCTTCCCAAATCCCAATCCATTAGAGTAATTAGTACTTAAAGCGTATAACCCGAATGGATAGTAAGACGCGGTGCTAAATATTATTATTATTATTTAAAAATAATATTTTCATGAAATTTTAATATTTATAGTAAAATATAGAACAGGTCTTCCTATTTTTATATACCTTTTATATATATGAAAATATTTTAAGTGGAAGATATTGTTTGCTTAAAAGAACGTCAAAATTATTATTTTTTTATTATGTTCTCCCATTTTTTACGTTTTTTAAATTTGAAATTATATGCATTTGACACGCCTATAATAGTAGGTTGGGGTTTGTATTCCAATTCAAAATTATTGTGTAAGCATTTTTGAATAGTTTTGAACTCTGTCGAAGAAAGTAATGTCAAAGTTAATTTTAATTTTATTTATTCATTTTCCAATTAATTCTTCAGTAGATTTTTTCAGAAACGTTTTATATTCTCAATATTTGGCACACTGAACAATATTTTTTTAGGATTCAAACCATTTCTTTCCTGTATTAGTTAATTTTAAATTTATTGTCAAATGTGTATCTCAAAATATTTATTAAAGCTTAAAAACCAAATCAACAACACTTTAGCATAAAGAAGAAGAGGTTTGTTTGAAAATTAATTATTAATTTGTGGTGATCACATAATGATTAGAAATTGAATACTATTTAACGGCTAGAAGCCTCTAAACAATACAATTACTTAGTGATTCAACTCTTCAAAGAAAACGGGTATTTTATCACCATGTTGCGTGACTAGAATAATGCATATATGAGTATCAAGCTATGTGGTGTCCATGACCCATAGGTTGAAGGCAAAAAGGTCACCTGGGGATTGAGAAAGGCCAACATATAGAAATACTTGTTTATTCGTGGGTGCGAATTTACAATACGTGTGTGCTATAGAATTGAGAGCACAAAAATTAGCTATGATACCATCTCTTGGTGTGACTTGCAAACATAACAAATTGTACGAATATGTTATTCAATTATTTTTTTCAGAAACACATATGGCATACAATTAACTAATAAACGGAAGATTCGAATTAATATCAGTGGATTTTGTAATAATAAATTATGACAGTTACAATAACCAACCGGTCACAGGGATATAATCATTATAAAAGAATTTTTAACGAACCTTTCTATATAAGTAACAACATTTGAATTAAATGATTATCAATATTATTCATTCTTACGTGCTGAAGTGTACTACCATGTTAACACACCCTTGATATTATAAATGAAGAACTCAGCTAGATCGATGTAGATATACAGATTTATTATTTTTCTATTTTTTTCATATTTGGGCTCATGTGTGTACCAATATAAACATAATTACATTAATTTAAATTATTTTGATATAAATTAACTTGTTGAGCCAGCTTGAGTAAAATCTATCTCACCACATATTAAAAATAGAACACACACAATTAAACTGAACGAGATGTTCAGAAGTGTTGAAAAACGAGTAATTGTTTTCTGGGACTAAAATTGTATGTAATATTTAATTTTACAAATCAAATCGAGCTACGTCGTTATAAATTGTACTTAGCCATTTAATTATATTGGGTTTGATTCATAAGGTTATTTTAAAATGTATATATAAAAACTGCTTTGGATCCCATTCGATGGCTCATATATCTCGTTATGTCTCTGTTTTTTTGTATCTAAATAAAATATCGCAAGCGTGAAAGTATTTTATCTCGATTCATTGATGAATATTTACGTTTTATTTGTATCCGAACCCAAAAAGTGAGTTTTGCAACTATGTACTTCTGTTATCTGGCTTTCCCTATTTTGTGTGAAAATGTATCAAAAGTGAATTTTCTGATAAGTAGTTTTCAAAATTTCGAAATATTTGTAAAAAGGCAATAATCTTTTTGTTTAATATTCTCCTCGGGAATGTTTACTATATCAAATAAAGCTCTATAATTAATTCTTGGTGAAAAATTGAATAATGGTACTTAACATATGACTGATTTTTATTAAATTTTATAATTTTAACAAATATCTTTAGTTATTTGATTCAATATTTGTATCTGTCAACTTTCTTACGTAATATATAAGTTTTATTAAAAATAATTTAATAGTAATATGAAGACGATTATTATGTAAAAAAATTCTTAACAATCTTGTTATAAATTAGTATTTTGAGAGTATGTTAATATAATAATTAATAATGGTTACAGATTTAAAAAAAATTATGGTTAGTACATAAACCATAAATTAATTTATTTTAGTAATTTTGAAATCTTTCGAAAATTGACTCTAAGAATAAGTATAAATAGGAGTTGTTTTTCATTTTAAATAAGAATATATTTAAATCTACTATACATATATAAATAATGTAATGGTAATTTACAAATAATAAATATTTACAATTTTTCTCTAAGAGTTTATAAATAATACAATATTAGTAAGATTGTGGCGTACAATTTATTTTTTGTATTCATCACAATAAAAAAAGAATCCAATAACTACCCATAAAAATAAAATTTCTGAATACACGATGCTATTATAAGGAAAAAACCTAAATTCTGCTTTAAAAGATTAAACAAAAAAAAAAATAATATTTAGAACTGCGTCTTACTACCCGTTCGGTTTATATATACGCTTTAAGTACTAATTACTCTAATGGATTAGGAATTGGGAAGGTTGAATTAGAGGAAGTGAAACCAAATTTTCCTGGAGGGAGAGTGGAAAAACCATTTAATAAAAACCACTTCCAGTTCACCCGACCGAGATTCGAGCCTCGATCACCCCGTCCTCAGCAGTCGAGTTCAACACGAAAAGCGCTTTAGCCAACTACGCCACCGAGGCGGATAAAACTAGAATAAATGTACTAGAATTTATTATTAAACCATATATAAATGTACACCTTCAATTGCACATGCTACTTGATAAAAATTGGAGAAAATGAGCATAATTTTTACCAGTATCCATCATTAGGTTGGAGAGTGAACCGAGAAAGATCAGGGGAGGTCGTCCTTTGAAACAATTATTAGACTACCAGGCAAGTATTTTACCAAACTCCAAGAGTTAGCAAAGTTTGTATATCTCCTCATACCAGTCAGCTGGATTGAAAAATAATTGATATCGATTGAATTTATAGTTGATATCGATTGATCATATTTTTTTATAGTTAAAGGGGTTGTTTACGATAATTCTATAAATTAATTAACACATACGGCATTAGTTAGGATGAACCTGGTATAAAGTACCAAAAAGTTCATTCAAAAAAATAAAGTTATAATAATAAATTTTTAGTCTGACGTAACATTAAGACTGAGAAAAAGGATTATGCTTAAGAATATGATATCCGTATAGGTGGTCACATGGTCTGAGGCACTACTCTAGCAGTAGTTCAGACTGCTAATGACGAGAATATTAATGTTCTAACCTTGGCCGTATGTATTGGGGGTGCTTTTTCCCAAAGTGTTTTTTCTCTACCTCCATGCAAATTCTGGTACACTTACTATAAATATAACCTCTCTCACCCATTAACTATTAGTGTAACTAGTACTAAAGCGGATAACCCTATCGGCTAGTAAGACGCTGTGCTAAGAAATGACATATATGTTAGCTAATATGTATTATTTCTCATCTAATTTATTAAGTTGTTAAATTTATAAATATTAAAGATTATATTTTTCACTGTTTTTTATAACATTTTTAAAACTACGATGATTCAAATATACACAATTCTGTAATAACCAGTAGTCTTGCATGTTTCTAATTGACTTAGATGTAAGTGAAATTTATGCTATTCATAGAATAAAAAGTAAGTATTAATAGAAAATTAAAAAAAAAAGTTTATTTCCAAACATTTTCGATTGAAATAAATTATAGATCTTGAATTTGTCACTGTTAATTATTCAATTAATATTAAATTCTAGGTGAAACATTTATTCTTGGAGTATACCTGTTTAAATAATATATAATTGGTGAAAATAATGTAAGTGTATTCACATGCTCTATTATAATTACATTTTTTTTAATGAATAATTAACACGTAACAAGTAAAAAGTAGAGCAAATATATATAGTTTTAAATGTCTTGTCATTATTAAAAATGGAATGCAACCTTCATTCAATAATATTATATATATATATCTATATATATATATATATATATATAAATTGGTCCAACACAAACGAAATTATCATCACATTTGTGTACGGCAGTTTAACATAAATAACCATATTTATTTGTTCATAAATTGACTATTAAACCTTTTCCCCTTTCCCATAGTATTCCGAAGTACAAAATCTGCATTTTCTCTCCGGGGTGGTTAAGAAATGAAATTACCTCACTTTACTTTAAACTCTATATCCTCCTCCTCCACTTTATCCTATCCCTCTTCTTCTAACGCACTCAATCCACCCTTTGCCGTAAGATGTTCCTTAGTAAATCAACTTACACCTAACGAGCTACGAGGAAATACCGATTTACATGGTAATCACAAGACAATATGGTTAGTCATAATCTACATCGTCTTCGGTAAGGATCTAATCTAAAGGTTGGGAACATAGAAAACTCGTCTTTATGTGCCAGGAAGTAAAAAAAAAAAGAAAGTATGATTTGACTGTTAAATCAATGAAAAATGATCTTATCTAAGGAAAGTGAAATAAAGAATTATAGGTTCTTTTTATTTTTTACTTTTACCTCACCTCGACAAAAGATATAATTACGAAGATTTATTGACTTATAGGTCTTATTGAAAGGAATATCTGACAAATATGGCATCATCAGATTTCTCTTGATTGAAAGTTGCCATAAATTGGGTTCTCTACAAATTTCCAAACATAAAAAGAAAGTAAATGTGTGTTTTAAGGTTTACTGAATTTACAGATACCTTTGGCTTAACACAGATTACATTCGCAAAAATTATTTAAAATGTATGTATCTCTTAGGCTACAAGGGAGCGATATAATCAAAATATATGACATACAAAATATATAATGGAATATATATTTATGTTTATTATATATGTATATATACATTACCTCACATTTATTGTCATATAACCCAGTACATAAATCTCATCACATATATACGAATATGTATATACATATCAAAACACATACATTTACTTACTTAGTATGTATGTGTTAAGGCAATGTGTGTAATCCCGACATTTTATATAATACCACAGTGGTTGTGGCAAAGTAAGAAATAAATTAAATTTATAAAATAGCCAGTCATTATATATTACTGAGAACAATAGCTAACCTAACATAAACTAACTTAACCTAACGAACATATTCTAAAATAACCTAACCTTGCCAACTTTAATCCTAGTAATTAGCTGAACCTGCAAGAAAATCGCGTAAGACTTACATAAAATTGGATAAAATAATTGATAATATATTCCGGGACTTCATAAATATAAAAGAGTTTAAAATAATTATGAAACACAACAGCAAAAATCATTTATTTCATACATTTCCCAAAACACTCTGGCACAATATAGAATACCTAAGAATCTTAGAGAATATATGGAGTTCACACATTGCCAGTGACATATACACTAGGAACGAGTCCATTTAAATTTCATATTATCAAGTTGAATATGACTTACCGAAGTTGTAGACAATCCACAAAGTTAGCAATTTAATATTTTAAAGGGTGTATTAAATTGTAAAATATTGGCTGTTTACAATGTATTATGGACAAACATATATTTACTTAATATTACAGCATAAAAAAATAAGATATAGCTTTTCTTACAAAAACAGAACAATTTCTAAAACATTATTTAAAAATCAAAGTTTCAATTCATATTTTAATGACCGCTTGTTTATACCAGAGGTTGTAGCGCCACTTTAATGTATTTTTAAGAATGTATTTGTATTTTATTATTATTATTATTATTATTATTATTATTATTACTACTCATAGCACCACGTTTTACTCCCCCTTAGGGATATACGCACAAAATAATTGTAAATAAAACTTTTCGGTTAATGTAAATAATGTTAATTTCATTTTTATTTAGTCTAAAAGTGGTTGCAAACCAAACGAAATTTCTTATAAACTCTTTTGAATTAAACTGTCTTCTAGTATATGCAGTATATTCATAATTATAGATTCACCTGCGTTACTGATGTATATTAAGCCTATCAAAAGCAACAAATTGAGCTAATATGATACTAATAATAAATTGATATAATTTATCAGTTAAAAAATGTTAAAATTAATTCTATTTGAACAAAATACGGGTTCAGTAATTATTTTTTATATTATTATGGAATTATATTTTACTAGAATGCCAAACATAATATAGTAATTTAAGTTAATAATATTTCGGGCATACTGCCTCAAATTTAGTTGACATTTGTGTGAATATAATAACTATGTAGTCCTTAAGCAACATTATTTTAAATCAGGCTTAACAGATATAGTTTAATTTATATTCTGTGTGATAAAATTTAACATTTAAATAACATTTATTTATAAGATAATATTATATTGCATATGTATATATTAAAGAATGAAAAATGTACCACGATTATTAAAATTTTATTTTAAAATATGCCTATATATGTAGGAGGACTATATTATATTTTACTAATATACATATAATATTGTTTCGTATTAAACATGATGTATTTAAAGAATCTTTGGAATAAATTATATGCTAATTTATGAAGCAATAGAAAAACTTATTTCAAATTTACAATAAAAATACATAGCTGGAAAAAAGTCATACCACTTTATTCATTAATACAAGTTGGCATTTCATTCCATTATTTATGAACCAAGCTTCATTCATATTTTATTGCTTAGAACCATTTAGTATATATAATGACTCAATACACAATTTAGCGGTAATTTAAAAAATATAAACTTAAAACAATCCTACACTAATTATATTTGTTAATTAATACTTGGAGATTGTGAGCAATAAAAATCTCCTAAGGGCAGTTTTCTGTGAAAACTCTTCCACGAACAACATACTTCAGTAGTTAGCTCAAAGCTATGAATAAAAAGTTTGGCTACAAATTCTATAAAGTATACTATGCCTACGGTGTTCAGAGTGTTTATAAAGAAAAAAACACACTTATATATATACATATATACATATACCTTCATATATATATATATAATAGTTTAATGTGGGTTATTCTTCCTCCAAGTTTCTAAAAAACTACATTTAGGGAAGTTTGGGGTTCATTACCAAACGGTTGTACTTATCTCGTAATTAATATTTTTCCTACGTGACATGTTAAATAATGTTTTAGGAATAACTATAGTTTTAAATATGAATCTAAATATTTCTTGGATTAAAACTTGAATCGAAATTATTAAACTTTTTATTTAAAAATATACTTTAGAAGTGAGCGCTTGAAGTATAATATGATTACACATAAAACTCAGATTGGGCTCGATAGTTTAGAGATTACTTCAGAAAAGATATCTTTTGACAGGATTAATGAGTTTAAATATTTATAGACCATCTTAAATAGCAATAAACATATTATCTTAGAAAAAAGGAAAATAATGCTTTCGGTAAATGCAAGCATGCCCTTACACGGTCGGTAAGTTGTTGACATCTCACCTGCTGTCAAGAAGCAAGATAAAAAAAATACAAAATAATAATTTTAACTGGTTGTTCACTATTTGTGATAAACGTGGTCTCTTATTCTACATGACTAAAACCAATCTAAGGTGTTCTAAAACATGGAGCTTAGTAATATATTTGGATAAAAAAGGGATGAATCTACTTAAGAAATAAGGAGGATATATGTTAAGATCACAAGATTTCTTAGGATAAACATTTATCGTTGATTACAGTGGACAGGACTTGCAGTGTTAATGGGAGAATCTATAACCGTTTTCAGGTTATTGACTGTCAAACCCAATGGGAAAATACCATCGGTAAGAGCTAGACACAGATTGTAGAATGACATCAGAATGGACCCGAAAGAGATAGGGTATAATGAGGTAAACTGAATAGAGCTAGTCAATATCTCCATCATCATTTTAATATGTACACCTTTCTTGAATAAACAATTTTAGCGCTCAGCCAAACGTAGTAGCCAAGCTAGAAAATAGTAATTACTCCGATCGCCGATTTTAAACCATGAGGAAATAAGATTGTTTAATTAATGAAAAATTGATAGTTTATTTCGTCCATAAAATGGAATAGTTTTAAGGAATAAAGAGAATTTTTAAAATAAACTTCTTCTGAGCATCTAAAATTTTCAGGAAAAAAATCCGTGTCCATCCTCAGATATAATTTATATAATTTGTTTTTTGTGAAGTGAATGTAAACTAACTATAAAGTGATATGGAAGTCTGATATATAGCAAGTGTGTTTGGACGCCATTTTCTTGTAAGAGAAGACTAATTTATTGTTTACCAAAATTTATCCCAACCATCTACCCACAGAAACTAATATAACATCTCAGAAAATATTTCTATTGAATATAGTATATTTTTCATTGTCTCTCCAGATAATCGATACAATATTTAATTGATTAACTCCATACATAGATCTTGTAAATTATTTTTCCGTAACTAAGAAATTTGCCGTTGATTATTATGGCACAAATGTAGTAAAATATAATTTTATTTAAATATTAAAAGAAAAGTTATAAACTCTATTATTTTAATTAATTTCTTTGTATTATATATTTATAAATAATATGTACCTCCCAGACATAAATGCATTTTATAATATACTCCTCATGGTAATCTTGGTTATATACTTACCCGAACGTTCTCAGGCAAGATTGTGGGATGAAACATAAATTTAATAGTAACACAAAACGAGTAAACTAAAACTGATAATTTAAGTTCCTTATTTAATTGTATTGCTTGGTAAGACTTATTTTGCAGAAATGGGGACCGGCTTTATTGTGAGGCTCAATTTTAGTTCTAGCCTGTAAAACATCAAGATTCTTCATAAATTATAGATTGAGAGTATTTTGGATTATAATAATGTATTCATATGAGGAATAATGCTATTGACTATATATATAGTCAAGGGTTCTTAGCAATGGTAGTATGAGAGTTATTCAATCAAAGCCCCTTTCTTTTTTATAGTCCAAATACTTATTTAAGTTCCTAAAATTCATAATCAGGAATCCCAAGATACCTGAAAAAATTGAGATGCTCATACCAACTAAACCTGCTAGTCATAAAAGATATTACGTACTAAAGTTTCTCCATCGAGCCTACAGGTAAATTAAAAATTTCACACTACTATCCTATTATCGTTTCATACGATCGACACATTTTATAGACCTCCTCCCAATAAGTTTTATTAATATATATACATTATAGCTCTAGCATATAGATTGCATTATTCCTCATACGAATAAATTATTGTAATCTAAAATACTCTCAATCTATAATTTATGAGGAATCTTTATGTTTTACAGGCCTTAGAACTAAAATTGAGCCTCACAATTAAGCCTGTCCCCATTTCTGTCGATCTGTCTAACCTTCTGTAATTATGTATTATAGTACACTGGTATTCAGTTGAAATGGTTTTTTGAATCTCATTTAAACTTTATAATTTTTTTTTTTTACTAATACAAACAACTTTTGCTTAGTTTACATATAACTTATTGAAAAAATATAATTCACCTTAACTAACGCTTTACTTTCATCATACACGATACAATTTAATTCACTAAACATGTTTTTTCATCATAGTTTATAAGAAAATTCCATAACATATTCCTATTAACCTGATCTTACGTTTTCTCAAGATCAACGAAGGTTAAAAAATAACCTTGATTTTTACTGGCATACATTACTCAAACATTCGTTGCATTGGAAATATTTGGTCCACGCAATCTTTACCTGGAATAAAACCATATTTGTTGGCTTTTAATACCTCGCCTTACTGATTAATTCACTCATCATAATATTTTACCCATTTTTCTGCTACTTTATTTATGTTTTCGCCACTAGTTGGCTCAAAATACTCCCTTTATCACTATCTTATACTGTTTTCTTCCCATATATTCTTACAGCGTACATTCTGAAAGCAATGTTTTTTCTTGAATTACTTACTTTCCAGAACAACTTATTATTTCTTTCAAAATCATATTGCATTCTCTCTTCTTCTATTAATCTCCTTTGCTCTTTAACCTCCCTTACCACTATTCTTTTATTCATCTTTTTCTCTTTCTATATGTCCCATTTTTACAAATAATACAAGTCTAAGGACATGCATCCTGTGAATACTGGTTTGTGATATTAAAATATTTCCAATATCCATCACTATCACTATATACTGTTGAATATAAAACTTATTTGTTTTATATCAACATTTTTCACACATAAGAAATGTCAATCTTTATAAAAATACAATTTCACAAAATACTTCACCCACGCAATCCGAAGCAGTTATAGCTAGTTAAAAATATGATAATGTTTCGTATGAAACTCCGATAAGGACTTAGAAAAAACAGTTTTACACCATCCAAGACCGATCGTCGTACGATTCCGGGTTTTCACACCTGTGTAGCTAATACCATTTTTAAGAAAATGCAAGAATACAATCTGCATTATATATGTTCTATATGTATTCTAGACTGACCAAGTAAGCTGGTATTGAGTTGTTATATCAGCTAGGTATACTAAGTGTCGATAGAATTTATGTGAATAGACCTACTTTAGGTAAAACTTAGGAGATTTATTAATTAAGGATTATTTTTTCTTGTCCCTGCCTTGTATATTTTTTTACCAAGGGCTATTTAACATAGACTTACCAAATCATGTAATTACATCATCACTTGGCTTACACAATTACTTTTAAATATTTTAAACAAGACATCCATTTCCCTGAGACTTAATTCATAATTATTAAAGGGTACACCCCAATGTTCCCAATCATAACATATTTATTGTGTACTACTTGGAATCGAGCCAGGAGTACCATGGTTTGAGGGTGCTACACATTAGAATATTGAGAATCGTTGAAAACATTTAGAGATCCTTCATTACTTAAGAAGTGGTTTAATATTTCTCAATATCATTTTCAACATAGTTTTGATAAAAACTATCAACCGTTTAAGAGTTAAAAAGTTAAAATTTGAATTACAAATTTTAAAAAAACTAACCAGGCTATACGGGAAAATTCGAACTTCTGAGATTGGTTATACCAGGGAGATCATCTAATTCTCGTGCGATTACTGCAATGTTATTCTCGACTTGCATTGGTTGTTGACAAGCAACTAGTAGACGGTAAATCAAATGATTAGAAATCTAGCAAATAAAATCATGCTTTGTTAATGTTATAGAGAAATTTATTGTAAGATCACTAGGGATTGTTTTATAGGGATTTATGTAACTTAATAACATTAAAAAAAAAACTTCTTAACTGGTCAGAATTTTCCCTTAAATTTTGGAGAAAACAATATAAAAATATCGATAACGACTGGGATTTCAAGATTTCCTCTACTCTTCATAGCTATCCCATGTATCATCCTAAAACATATAAACCACGAGGAAAAAATAATACTAAGAGAACAGCGAATAAGAATAAAAAGATTTGAGATACAAACGAAATAATTATTTTTAGCTTTTTATGAACTTGTTACTGAATTGGCGTTTAAACACCATGTGGTTTAAAGGATTTCTTAACAAGCTGAGTGTATGCAAATGAAAGTTTATGAACCCATATTTGCGATTTAATAGATAAGTGGGTAGTGTTATAAATATAAAAAGTTCAAAACCATAAAATATCAAATGTAAAAACACTTTAAATATTTGTAAGCAATTAAATTTTAACTTCCAATGTATTTATAAAGGCCAGTATAAAAACTAGGAGTATTATAAAATTCCCCTGAGGAGTCAGAATTATTATTCTCGTACCCACTTAGGTTTGAAAGTGACTATACTATAAGTCCTATACCACCCCTTTTGAGACAAAATAATTATTGTGACGTAAATTTGTCGTGTTGATTAGAAGCAACACCTCATTGACAGTCACGATATATACATACTTGAGGACCAATTATTTAGGTCGACTCCGCACAGGTAATCACCCTTAATAGTTTTTACACGTCGTACACCTACGATGTGCATGTAGTCTATATATATATATATATATATATATATATATATATCAATCTACAGGCTGTTTCCAAAATATATTTATATATCATTGTTCCTCGCTGGTTTGGACTGAGGAGAGGGGATAGGAGCAAGAAAGAAGATATTGCAATGTTTGTTTGTTAATGGTTGTGACTGAATTGTCTTAAGCTCTAATCCCAAATGGGTTACATGGGGTAAATATTCTTAATCGTTTCATGCTCTTTCTCTATGCAAATACTTTTAAATTTCTTATTAATTTTAAATTCATAACTATACCTGTATTGTTTGACACAGATATTAATATAAGAATAATCTAGTCTGGTTGTATATGGCATGACTATTAGATTCTAAATCATAACTGTATTTGCTGAATCTTTTATTTCCTTAATGGTATTCCAGTATAATCTCACTAATCGTATTTAGTTTTTCATTAAATTTTTTAATTTTCTAGTAGACTTTTTTTTACCAGATTCCCAAAAAGTAACTACTAATAAATGTAGAAAAAATGAATATAAGATGATTATAAAAAAAATCTGTGAAACTTCAACACCAAACCACCACGTCCGCTGATGTTAATAATTAATGAAAAAACTAATAAGTCTTCTTCAATTAAATATACTTTTATTGAACACCAACTATGCCATTACGAAAGGCTGGAGATACAAATTTTGTTTATAAAATTTAAAAATAAGCAAAAGACACGATAAATTATTCAACCAAATTTTATGAAAATTTATTGTGGTATTTAACTTGGAAATTTTATATCCTAACCTTAAGATAGTGTAAGTTAAACTACGACGCTAGTTACGAAGATACACACACCTATTGTATCTATGTGTCTGGTTATCAGAATTAACTTTTATAAAAATAGTTAATGTATGTTGGTTGTAACAATCTATAATTTAGCGAGCGTCCCCATATTATCGTGGTTAGACTCTCAAGCAACACACAAAGGACTTTTTTTTTAAAAATATAAATAGAATAAATCTGTTCTGATCAAATAATGAAGAAAATTATTTATTTCTGACCAAGCTGCAATTCTTGATTTATCTGCCTATTTTTTATTTTATAACATGGTAAATAAGTTCCTCTAATGAAAAATTTTCATAACGTTCTTGCTCCATGGGAAATGTAATTTGCTGAATATAAATTTTACAAAGAGTGATGTTACACTCATAAAAACTTTATTAAAATTCTTAATATTTTGGGGCTAAAATTAGCACTCTCTCTATCTTAACTTATTTCTAAAAATTTTAAACTTTATTTTGAAAATTGTAAATTTTGTTCTGAAAATTATAAAATTAGGTTTTTTGAGAATTTTAGAGGCTCTAAGATATTTCATTTTTTTTATTAATGTAAATATTTTAGTAACACCATGTATATACTATATAACCAGAGATCATTGAACACACTACTAATTGGTGAACATGTGGTAGCGTGTTATGCGGCCTAGACCTTCATTAAGTCACATTACCTTCGGATCACGTGACTACCTCAAAACACTCCTTTGCCCTCTCACTCTCGCTCTTCGCTTGGAGGGAATTTTTGATCGGCATTCTTTAAAGGAGCGTTAAGGGCCTGTAATCTTCGTCACGCGGGGACCAGTAATTTTTTTTTCTAAATTTAAAAAATATGTATTCACATAAAATCATTGCTTTTTCTTCTTTTGAAATATCCAGTTATATTATCAATACCCAACTGTAAAAATATTGCTTTATTATCACAGCCCTTTTTTTATTTTTTTCTGTTCAAACACTTTTTTTATACTTTTCTTATAAAGATATTGAAAATAAAATTTTTTCGAAGTAACCATACATTTTAAGATACTTTTTATGTCATTGAATTTGGTCACAGTTACCAGGGATGCCAAGTTACAAAACTCATTTAGTCCACAGTCGTTTAATAATGTAATTTATTAAACTTAAACACACGGTAATTTGGAAGCACTTGCTGTTAAATATCATACAACTTAGATTAGTTCGTTAACATCCTTGGTGTTATAATTTACTAATTGTTCAAAAACTTGTATTATTCATTGTACCATAAATCTTACTTCTAGTTATATTATTACTAAACTGAGTTTATAGGTAACTTCTCTTTTCTACGAATTGGCAATTGAAAAATCCTATGTATATTGCTAGAGAGGGTAAATGATGTCATGACAACAGGTGTAATTTTACTATTAAAATATATTAGGCCGTAAAGAATATTTACTAATTTTATTTAGTTATTTGTCGCTTAGCCCTATTTTCTCTGTACATCATACCCATAGTTAATCAATGTAAATTCCTCTACTTCTAAGGGAGAAAAACAATTGAACATTTATTGCTGTATAAGGTACTCCTACTTTTTAGTTTATTTTTCCTAGTTAAATGTTAACAGTGATGCGATGTAGTCGGCTGGATCAAAGCACAAATTACAGCACTCGTGTATTGCCTCCAGCCGAAATAAAATATGTATATACTCTGCAATCTATCACGGCAATCGTATACATCCTCCAGTTCAAATGGAATATGTATATGTTGGAAAGTCCCTCATGGCACTCGTGTATCTTCTCTTCTGGTTATGAACCATGCATAGGATTAATAATATCTCTTGGCATTCGTGGATTTCATACAGCTAGAATGATATAATTAAATGCTTTATAATCTCTCAGGACACTTATGCTTTGTTCTCCGGCATAAATGAGATTTTTATTGGATTCATAATTTTTTACGTTACTCATATTCAAATGAAAATAAGTAAAAATACTCTAAACCAATAGGCAATAAGGTATACCAGCTTATAAAAAAAACCTCTTTATCATTACTTCTTAATTCATACATATAATCAAGATATTAATGTATTAGTAAATTCAAAATGTCCCCTCAGTCTAAGTACAATGTATTGAGAGCACGAATCTCAATCGATATTGGTTATGATTGTAAAGTGGTGACCTGGTGGTCTAGGGGTAAGGTGTGAGACTTCTGTGCTGGCGGCCGGGGTTCAATCCTCGGTCACGGCACAGATTTATCAGATTACCAAACCCTTCCTTCACCTCCGACAAGACATCTTGTGAATGTGGGGAATTCCAGGCCTCCAAGGTGGTTCGGATTCCACGTTAAACTTTAGGTCCTCCATTTCATCCCACAATCACCCTACCATTACACATTAGCGTAAGTGCGTATAACCCGAACGGGTAATAAGACGCGGTGCTAATAATAATAATGATTGTAAAAATGTCCCCTCAGTCTAATTACACTGTATTGAGAGCACGAATCTCAATTGTCATTTATTATTATTGTAAGAATTAACATTATATATTAGGAATATTTGAAAGCCCTAAATAATTTAATTGGCTAAAGTTTGAGTGAATGAACAGGAATGTAATCTTATCTAGCATTTCTATTTAGAATTTAAAAATGTTCACGATAACTTTTGACCAAATATAATAAATGAAGCATGTTCAAAGGTACTTTCTCGTAATGTATTATAGCTTAGGACCAAATATTGAAAACTATAACTTCCGTTAACAAACCTTAATGTGCATAATCCGAACGGGTAGTAAAACCCCGTGGTAATAGTCATAAAAAAACAACCCTTAAGTAAGCTTTCCTCAAAAATTCAATAACATCATCTTGTTCATCACAATACGATATTCTTCATATACAAATATTTTGACCAAATCTCAAAAATATTTTAGTAAACTACCGTCAAAATATTGTTAGTTAATATATAATAATATTTTAGATTAAAATAACTCCCAGGCATAAATTTTGAACTAAATCTTCAAGGTTATTTTGAAAAACTTCAAATTGAAAAAAATTTATTCAAAGGTAGGGATTTTTATGTATATATATATTTATATATATATATATATATATGTATAATTATATATTGTGTAAGAACAAAATTATTTAAGGTTTATTCTGACAAGAGATTAACTCACGCTTATAGATTTCCTTGAAAGTCAAGCGTGTTGGGTTGCCATCCTGCTGATAATAACATATATATATATATAATATAGATTGCATCATGTTGACGAGTGAGCACGGTGCGACCGATGGACCTTCCTGGCTTGTTGGACACATTGAGATCAGAAATATTAATTAATAGTAATATCCCCTTGTTTAGTGATTGGTTGATTAAAAAGTAATGGCGGAGCTTCACCCCAGTTTAGGAGGAGCCATGCTCGTGCATGAAGGTCAGCATCTAGCAACGACTGAATAAACGAAGGAAGGGAAAATGTAATCTGGTGGTCAACCGGAGGGTCGATTGTGGGTCTGGAGGACGGTTTGTGAGACCCGCTATCGTGCATGCTTCCTCGTCACTGGAGAGCTACCCGGTTACTTATGTAGTAGTTTAGTCATTTGAATAGATTAATAAATAGAAATCATAGGACTAACACTCGGGTCTCACTACCCTCGAACCACTAATTCCAACCCCTACCACTCGGGGTCTATCCCAAATACGTAATTACCCACGGTGACGCGGTAGTGTTGTAGTTAGGGTTGGCTACCGGGCACCCAAATATTATTATTATTATTAGCACCATGTCTTACTACCCGTTCGGGTTATACGCACTTACGCTAATGTGTAATGGTAGGGTGATTGTGAGATGAAATGGAGGACCTACAGTTAAACGTGGAATCCGAACCACGGTGGAGACCTGGCATTCCCCACATTCACAAGATGTCTTGTCAGAGGTGAAGGAAGGGTTTGGTAATCAGATAAATCTGTGCCAGGAACGAAGATTGAACCCCGGCTGCCAGCATAGAAGTCTGACACCTTACCCCTAGACCGCCAGGTCACCGTCGGCACCCAAATAGAAGTGGGGATGTTATAATTGTAATAATCACCTTTTATTATATTATTTTTTTGTTTAACACAGCATCTTACTACCCGTTCGAGCATTACGATTATGTACTAATTACGACAATGGATTTAGGGATGAGGAATTTTATATTTATGGGATAATTACCCCAACTTGCATTGAAGTAGAGTATAATTTTTTTTTGGAAAAATCTCTCTCAAAATACAAGACCACGATTTGAACCTGGATCTCTCCGTCATCAGCAGTCTAATCTACTGCGAGTGTAGCATTTTATACCATGAGGCAACCGTAGCCGGTACATAATTAATTCTGAATTGATCAATAAATACATAATACTTAGTATTAGTGTATTAGGATGATATATAGTAAGATTAACAAAATTGCGTCAAATGGATTTAATATAATTAACTGCATATTCGTAATACACTCATTTAGGAATTTTTTTAAGTAGATTAATCAATTGGACACATTTAGGTTTAAGTGATTCAGGTCATATATAAATATCATATTTGTTTTAATAGTTATGTTATTTCATTTAAAAATAGTTTTCATAAAAGTATTCCATTAATTCGATAAAGGTATTATTAATAACAAAAAAAATAAAACACATTTATTTAAAATATTGGATATCAAATATAACATTAAATACAGTTGAATGGACATATTTGATGTATTAAAATGTACGTAAACATAAAATCCTCGCACAGATGTGTTAAATATTCGTAAACATAAAAGCCTCACACTGTTGTGTATATATGTAATGCATATCAATGTATACTCTAAAAATACGTTGAGTACATCTAGATGCGAGGCACGGTTTCCCTATAGGTTCCCAGGCGTCATAAAACACTGGGGTAATCAATACACGTTATTGTCATGGGATACATTCACCTATAAATATATAACGGACAGCGTAATAACGAATGTTGATGGTACAGGTTTTTAATTTCGATTCTAGCATGTATTTGTTTTGACTGTGTGAGCTAAAACTTTCATTTATGAAAACGAAACTTAAAGGCCGTATTTACCCACACAGAAGAGAATATTGGAATGCAAATAAATATTTTTTGAGAGATATATCTATTTTTAAATACATATGGTTTATTTTGTGTTGTTATTTTTAAAGACTACTATTGGATGTATCAGTTTCTTGCTCAAACAGTCAAGAATTACTGTCTAAAAATATCAATTTATATTATTAAAATGCGGAAAAGTATTCACAAATACTTACCACAAAATATTATTTAGTTTTTGGACTCAACCTTATAGTATTTTTGACTAAGTTCCCACTTTTAGTTGCACTATTAAGTCCTATTCATTTAGAACAGTTTACTGCATTAAAACTATTTTCTAAAAAGTAAATGTTGCAAAATATATTTTAGCCAATCATTTTACAAGCCATTCGTACTATACGCATATGAAGTAAATAATATATTGGGCTAAGAATGGATAGTTTTGAACTTATAGGAAGTGTAACAATATTTGCGTAGAGGGAGGGTGGAAAACAATTTTGGAGAAACCAACCTCAATACAATCTACGAAGATTCAAACGCCAATCTTCCAGTAATTAGATGTCTAGTATTTAACGTAAGTGACGCTGAGGCTATTCAACCATCGAAACGGGTTCTTACAAAATGGTTTTTGATCTTATATCTCTTTTAGTAAACTTGAGTACCGAAAGAAAACATTAAAGGAAGGACTTAAAACACTTTTTAAATTTTGATATTCTTTAAAATTCATAAATGTTCATGACAAAAAAATTAACATTTTAACGGCATTATACTTCTATAGGTATTCTATTAAGTTTTTAGCACAGTATTTGTTTTAACCCAAATATGATGTTGATTTCCATGTGACCGCATGAATAAATGAGAGAGAATAGTTTATATCCATAATTATTGTCAAAATAACTGAAATTTCCAGTGACTATTCTAAATGTTCCAGAATTTTCTTGACCACACCAGATTTCATGATGATCCAGATTTTTTTTTTTTATTTCCAGGCAAGTAAGGATCCTGAAACCACAAATATACTTTAAAAAAATCATTAGTACTTATAAATTGAGACTATATTAAAATTTTTATAACTAATTTGCAATTGAATCAAATTAGAATAATTATGAGAAGTAGACCTACAGTTGAGGGTATATAGATTATGACACATAGTTTGTGTTACAAATAACTTTTATACATATTTATACAAATTAAATAGTTCACAATCTATTTAAGATTGTCAATATATAGTTTATTTAAACCAAAATGTGTATTTTGAAACAATATAAATAAAGCATCACCCAATTTATTGGCCAAATGTGAATAGATTTTATATTATAATTTTATGACTTTAGTTCAGCTCTTAAGACCAAAATTACTTCATAGTATATTTTTTCTGAGTGAAAGTTTTATAAAACTAGGCTAATATAATATGACTGGCTTAATATTTAGTTTGATCTTTAACAACATTAAAACCCGCCTTTGTGTTGTAGTTGGCTAACGCGCTGGTCGTGTGTTAAGCTTGACCGCTGAGAACCGGGAGATCGAGTTTAGAATCTCGGTCGGGTGAACTGGGGGTGGTTTTTCCTAAATGATTTTCCACTGTCCCTCCACGAAAATGAGGGTTCACTTCCTCTAATTCACCCTTCCCAACTCCTAATCCATTAGCGTAATTATTACTTAAAGCGTATAACCAGGACTTGGTGCTAACTATTATTAAATTAACAACATTAAAGGTTTCTTGTTCAATTTATGGTGGTTCCGAAAAAAGGTGATTTACCATTTTTGACATTTCCATGTTATCATCGATTTAATAAATCTCTAAACACCATAGCTAAATATATTGTAATTGGTGTGATGTTATAAGCTATTTTGGATTGTATAAAATGTGCGGATATATTTTGTCCTAAATAAATGCATGTTAATAATACCAATGACAGTAGTCTAGCATATGAAGACTCTAACTTCCATAGAGTACATAAAAGCTTTAGAAAAAAAGTGATGACTACTCATACACAGTGAGCAAACACATTTTCATGATGTCGTTTGGGATATCTAACTTTATAATGATATTTTACTAAATATTTATACTGTTTAGATTATTAATATATCTTACTTATATAAAGTTCGTTGGTCAGTTTTTCCCCTCAATACCTATTACATGCCAAAGAGTGCAGCGTGTTACACATCATTTGAATTTTGATCACTCAGTAGAGTTTTTTTATACTTTTTTTTTTCGCTCTACTTATCCTATAAATTTGTTAGGGTGTCTTTGAAGTTAATGTTTTTGGGTTTAAAAAAAATGTAAATTGAAGCGTCCAGCCAGTGTGTACGTTGGGTGGGGAAATATGTTTTTTATATAAAAGTGTAGCGTGCAAATGCAGGTCCACCACCAGTGCGAGAGTGAAAATATAAGGTTATAAGTTTCTTCCATTCATGACCCGAAATATATAGGTCGAAATCTTTGAGAAATAACATATTGATACTATTATAGAAAACAAATTCACAAGGATATTAAACACTTTGCTAGAAATTTATCTCACATGTTGATGGGGATTATATGTTTAAACTAAGCTATTTTATAATGATTTAATAATATTTTAAATTTTAATATGTGTTATAATATGGCTTATCTTAAAAGCACGTAAAATCATAAGAGTGAGTTTAATATATTTTATGTTACTAAAAGGGGTACTAAAAATAGTCATCACTAAAACATTACTCCATTTTTAGATTATATTGTATATTACAGCCAAATAATATTGTGTTTTTATAAAAATAAATTACATGATACCCATTTCAATGGCCGTATGGTTTAAGGCACCACTCTTAAATTAGAATTGACTGCTGAAGATGGTAAGATCTTTGTTAGATCCCAGCCGGGATTAACAGAGGATGGTTTTCCCTAAATTATTTCTAACACTCTCTCTAAGAAAATGGCGATACATTTCTTCTAAATTCAACCTACTTAACTTTAACCCATTAGCTTTATTATTACATAAGCATTAAATCCTAATGGGTTGTAAGGCGCAGTGGTAAATGAAATTAAAATAAGTATTATTTAGCAATACAAATACTAGCTTTACAAACAAACATAATTTATATATGTTATTAGTGAGCTCATGTTCTTGTCCTAGTGAAAAAATAAACGATAATTATTTAAAAACTATTCAAGCTGTTTTTAGCTTATTTGAGTGAAAGCCCATTTTAAAATTGTATATACTATTATCTAAGTTCGACTAAATATTTTGCAGATGGAAGAGCTGGACTTAAATTTTCAAGGAAAACTATTTACTCACTATGTGTTCATTGTCTCTAAGAAGGATATACATTTTGAATTCTTCTATAAACTATTATAATAAAATATTAATTCTCATTCTAAATGAACACTTACATATTATTGTTATAATTTATATATCTATCATATTCTTAACCTTATTTTATAAGATCACTTTTATTTATAATAGTGTGGTGGATTATAATATTAAGTCAGTGTTGTATAATATTTTATTTTTCAGGTAAAATTTTCATAGGGCCTTTAGGTAAAAAATCTCTTTAATTTTCTATTGAAATTTGTAAAAAAAAATTTATATGACTATTGAATTTATCAAAAGTAAAATATGCATATAACAATTATAAACATGAATACTAAAATTTAGATCTAATAGAAGTTTTAATTTTTCAGTTATAAAAATTGAACTGTTGATTAGTTTAACAATACAATATCTTTGTTCAGTCAGGAGCATGTCTGTCTACTGAGTTAAGGGTCCCGGGTTTGATTCCTGGCATAGCCGAGCTATTTTTTTGTGAAATGTGAATTTACCATTTCACAGTGATTAATTAACGGCTGGAAACTAGAAGTTATGCCTGTTCTACTCTTAAGTTAGATTATAAGGCATGTGAAGCTGCGATAAGCACATAAAGCCAGTAGTGGAAAATATATAACTTTAATAAAATAACTGAGCCAGATCACCGGCTGGAAAAGTAAATGGATGTAACTTGAAGTAAAGTTATTTCAACCCTTATTATTTTAATTTATTAACATAGTTAAAATTAAATATGTAGGATGAATCTTTTTAATCAAATTTATCAAATCTAAAACATGAAAGTCAGATTTCTAAACAGTATCTAATTTTAAAAGCTACAACAAATTTTAAGAATAGTTTCATTCTCAAATGAAATTAATTAATAAATTAAATATATAGGTTTATTCTTTTACTTTAAATTTAGAATTAAAAATTTTAAAGTCAAAGTTAACATTCTATAGCTTAAGGAATTAAATATCTGGGCTTTGGTTTCTAGCTGTGAACACTTGATTGTACAGAATTATATCAGAAAGCTAACTCCTGTAGTAATATGTTTCGGAACAGGATAAAATCATACTTATTTTGTATTTTACCAAACATTTCATAAAAAAATATCAGTTTTTTTTTGTACTAAAGGTGTAGTAGCATGAATGGCCGTGCCTCTATATCGTTATTTCTGTTAATCTAGTTTTCTTCAGGGGTCTAGCAGGCTTATATAGATGGATAACTCTATTGCCATGAGCCAATTTACTCGCCGAGGTAAGCGCTTCTCAGCACGATATTACCTCACCATGGTAGCACACAAACACACACACACACACGCACACAAACGCATACAATTTCCAACACGCATTGAAGCACCAGAATTATCGATAATCTATATTTATCGATTTGAAGCTACCCTTGATGTGGTTCTCACATCATTTGCACTTGGGTGTGACCTTCTAAATAATTGTGGGGTGGTTTATTCGGTGTTTTTTTTATTGTCAAAGTTGAAAATTAAGTTTCGAGGACATAATAAATTGACTTATAAAATGTTTTTAAATTCACCCTTTAATATTTTAGTTTTAAATTGAAATTATTGAAATGGCGAGTTTAATATAATTATTTCATGTTATATAATGTTTTATATCAAATAATTTAATACATTTTATTTTTATTGCTATTCATAGTATTATTTAATTGTAAAAGTTAAAATAATAAATAGTTATTAAAAATGTTTTTGTAAAATAACCGTTACATATATGTGATTAATTTACTTTTAAGCAATGTAGGCCTATTATAATATTTGAATAATTCCACTACTACTGTCGTTGATTTATATTATTATTTTGAAAACTACATTTATTTCAATATATTGTAATACTATACCATTATATAATTATTATTACATAACAATATAATTGCATGAGCAAAGTTCTCTAAATCTCCAAAACAAAACACTAAGTTCTAGCTTTATTTGTAAAATTGTTTAAACTTTAGGTTGAGATACATACGCACAGACAGACATATAGACAGACAGACAGTATCGCAAAAATCAAATTTCTTGAGTTCAATGGGTCATGAAACCTGACAGACGTCCAAATCTTGGATTTGATTTTTTGATCAATCGTTATACTTTCGTTTTACAAGAGGTCGGGATGAAGTATACATCATACACTCTAGGTAAATAAATTCTTGGTTCTAAAACCGATCTTTCTATTACCAGAAAGACAGAATAGATGATCTTGAAGTACATCCCACGTGTACGAATTAAAAATAAATAAATGGTGAACGACACCTATTTCTCAAGTTGATGTCACACCTTAGAGGTATATGAATGTTTCTGATAGATAGCTCGATAGAAAAATCATTATGTTTGAATAAATTTAATGAGAGGGCGAGTCATTCATCATCATACTATTTGAGTTCTTGTTGACTTCCGACATGCGCAGTAGCACGACAGCCACTTGAAAATGGACAAGGGAGTCAGTTGCGCAAAGAGGTTGTTTTTTAAACAAGCTGCTACTCAACATATAGGATGTCATCGGTGACTAGAAGAAAAATATATAGGGTGTTTCCAAAATGGACAATATGGGTTTGAGCATCTCAAGTCGGTTTTTAATTGCAAAGTTAAATGGGTAATCTATTCTATTCCTATGAGAGTACTCAAGAATAATTCAGATTTTCAGTATTTTCGGTTCTACTTTATAAAGCCCTTTTCAGTTATCACTTGCTCTTAAGCGTCACACTTACACTAAACTAGACAAACGATGACGAAGTGAAGGTGTACTGAGGGTGCTCTCTTTATCAATGTTTTTCCTTTCTTCCTCCAGGCAAATGAGGAGACTCGTCCTCTAAATGTAACCTTCTTCTTCTCTAACACATTAAAGTAATTACTACATAGGCATATATCCTGAATGGTTGATAAGTCACGGCACTAAGAAAAATCTTATACAATAGTAGAATAGGACTATTTAAACCATCTTAATTTACTTTTAAATGTCTAATAAATTAGAATAATAATAATAATAATAATAATAGCTTATGAATTAAAAACTATTTTTTCATTAATCCCATTGTCAATCCTGTCGAGTTATTAATTTACTCAGATGTGAGTTTGGGCTTAACCGTGAATCTTATTTCCTGATAAACTAGTCGTTAAATGAGATCTTAAGTGTGAACGATGTTGGTATCCCTCAAACTTCAACTTCAAGATTGTCTCATTTTAGGATATAGTTTAAATATTTGATGTCTTACAAGCCAAAGCTACGGAATACTGATGAAAAATAAATATAATGCAATTACACATGTGAATGAAGGTTGAGGCTTTTTATTTTGTTTTTCTCTAGGCCATTCCAATATGGCGGGAGCCGCGTTCCAACGTCACTTCAACTTTCTGTACGGTGTCGCCATCAGTCTGGTATCATTTATCTTGCTGGCTGTTACACTAACGTACTTTACCTTCTTTCCCATCCATTACACAGGGCTTTGGTACAACAAGGTACCACAACAACAAATATAAAATGTGTCTCCCATCGCAATGTTTTTAGTAGATATCTCATATATGTTTGGATTATGAACGCTAGTCTTTTGAACTATAAGTGCTGTTTTCTTGAACCTTTTAATACATTTGTTTACTTATCTATGCAAATTCCTAAAAATAAATTAAATATTTTACGTGGTAAAAAAAAAATGAAAAATAGTAAATAATATTTTAATAAAAAAAAGAGTTTAAAAAATCATCAAGGAAAGACCAAATCAAATAATAAAAAAACTAAACCAATGCTCATATTTTAGGGATTAAAAGTAATAATATTTTTAGCTCCACGTTTTATGTTATTAGCTAATTACGCTAGTGGTTTTAAAAATAATTAAGGATATATTTAAATAATATGTACCCACATTTGCGTTAAAAGAAAGATTTAAGAATTACAGTTGGATAAATCCCCCTCACTCATTACACCCGACCGATATTTGAATCTCGATCACTCTATCATCGCTAGCCTAGTCTAATACAAGAGTAGCGCGTTAGACCATGTACCAGGAAGATACTAACATTTTCTTCTTTGAGTTGATTAAGCAATTTTGGTTATTGAGAGAAAGTAGTGTGATTTTGAAAACATTTATCTCGAGATTATGATTAATATTTACGTTTCATGAACACACGGACCTAAATGTATGATATTGTTATTGTATATATGAGGTTGATTTAAAAAATTAGATTTTAAGGAAACTATACTCATATATATATTCAAAGAAAAATCTTTATATTTATTTTCAAATTTTTAGTATTTTAAAAAATAACAAGTTTTTGAAAAATCAGTTATCAGTAAAATACCCCATAAATGAATTACTACCCCAGACACAAGTATGAACTATTATTTGTCATGTCAACACTTCCAAGACATCCATTAAGAACCAATTCATTAGATTCATTAGTAAAATACTTGGGTGACCTGGCGGTCTAGGGGTAAGGTGTCAGACTTCTGTGCTGGAGGCCAGGGTTCAATCTTCGGTCCCGGCACAGATTTATCTGATTACTAAACCCCTCCCTCACCTCTGTCAGGACGTGTATTGTGAATGTGTGGAAGCCAGGCCTCCACCATGGTTCGGATCCCACGTTAAACTGTAGGTCCTCCATATCATCTCACAATCACCCTACCATTACACATTATCGTAAGTGCGTATAACCCGAACGGGTAGTAAGACGCGGTGCTAATAATAATAATAATAATAATAGTAAAATACTTATTTTTAAATATTTGATAAATCTGTGGTGAGATATTACACTTCAGCTAATTTCAACCTCAAAAACAAACCATAAAAACCTACATGTAATGTGAAATTAATCCTCTATATGCATTGATATAAGAAAGTAAAAAGTTAACTTGACAATTCTTTCAGTCCCCATTTTTGTTTGCTTTTCATTCTGTCTGTCCCTGGCCATGTATTCAAAACGGTTTGATGGATTTTCTTCAAACTTGATATTTAGATATTATAGGAATGCACCGCAAATAACATTTGTAATCTGGCCATTTAAGGGCTACTGAAGAGTAGTTTTATACAACTTCCAACTTTTTCAAAAATAGCTATAATGTGTTTTTTTAAAACACTTCTAGGATATGATTGCCATGACAAGTAATACCGTTTACTGAAGGCAAATTTGGGGAAGTTATATATATTTCTAAAATAGTTATAATGATTTTGTGAAAATGTATATCTGGAAATGGTGTTGTATGAAAAATAACATTGTTTATTTTTTTTAACAAGAGAGTTGAAAAATATAAGGTAAAAAATACCTAAAACGTGTAAATGTTTTTAGAAAAGTTTCTTGAAATAATATTTACCAAATGTTTAACAAATATATAAAAATTAGAAACTTAAATTGTTAATCTGTCGTCTACTTTTTCTTTAAAGTAGACCATTTATAATATACAAATAATATATTATGCTCAAAAATATGAATAATTTAAAGGTTCCGATAATTAATACATGCTAGTATATTAAATTACTAAATGTGGTTACTGTTTTGCATTATTATTGTATTATATTGTAGATCCTCAAATAATTTGATTCCACAAAGTATTTAAAGTTATTATAATATTGATTAATTCATAAATTCAATTTTATACAATAAAGGATAAAAATAATAATAGATCTCATTGCAATTATGATGATGATAATAGGACCTGGTGTAATTTGTAATCAACTTAGGAGATTAAATTATAGAAATTATAGAATATTTTATGAGAAGAGGTTATAAAAATTATAAATTATGATATCAATACAAGACGAATATACACGTCAACAAAGGCAGAAAACTCTTACATCTTATTGGATAGTAAATACAGATCAACGTTTTAACCCCAGCTGGATGTAGGTGTTACTCGGAATAAGTCTTACACCCTCTCCCTCAACGCAAATGCATGTACATTTCCTCTGAAAAAAATAACGTACTCATGCCTATCCCATTAATGTAATTAAATGTGGATATCCAGGACGGGTAGTAAGATGTGCTAGTAGTCAAATTCAACACACACAAAAAAACATTTTTTTCCCACCAGAATTTTTATTCTTAAATTTTAGATCTGATCTGTCAAAGTTTGTTAGCGACATGCGTATGAAGGCATAATTATTGAACAAGTAATATATATACAGTAACCAAACTTCTGACCCGTTTAACTGGCCCAAACACAAATTAGGCAGTTTCAATATCTTTAGAAGCCTCTAAATATTCGATTCATTAGATTCGCCCAAAATTTTCGCAAGCAATCGGAAGTTTCCCATCGTGCCCTTGGCGGAGCGTCAGGAATATGCCTAGCTGTTTGCTGCTGTGATATATGTAGTGGTGGAGGGTTGCCAGTTATTCAGGCTACGTCTCATGTGTGGAAGCGCATGTAATCACTTTGCCACCCCCCTCTTAACCCCACTATCCCTTCACACCCCCTTTCTTCCCAGCGTGGGGTGAATGGGATATTCCAAAGTCGACGTGTACGTGACTTTAATCTCGAGATGAAATACTTTCTCGAGAGGGATTCTGATTGAGGAGATATAAAGGTGAATTAAAACATGTACGGTTTTGTTTTGAGCAAGTGAAATTTGGGTGTGCGGTAGATAATTTTCTTCACAGTTGTACCTCATTCAATACTTTTACGAATGTTTGTTTAGTTCCTTTAAATTAGTTCAAGTCATCCATTGTCCTCAGATTAAATAATACTTCCCAGTATTGTAACCATCATACTGGTGATTTTATATGTTCAATTATATCATACACATATTTTCATTTTTAAAATCAACACTAACACTAGACTGTGTATGAGATTTATTTTCAAAATAAAAATTATATTATAGACTAATATAAACAATTTTAAATATTTTCATTAGTAATTACTTAGACAGGAATAATTAACTTCTTAAATTATATAATATTGTTCACAGTTTGGGAAATTTAATGCTTAATTTAAACTGTCTACAATGAGAAGATATTACATGATATAAACAAAATTATTTTTATTCTTCCAACAATATTTTGAAAACTTTTTAAGTAATAGAACATAGGCTTGACTCTTTAGAAAAATTATTTGCAGATAACAGTGCTAAAATATATATTATTTATTTAATTTATTTAGAATGATATAAATGATTTAATAAATTGTTTATTTTTATATATTTACACTGATATTTAACAAAACGTTAACATTATTTATTTCAGGTATTCTGGATGAATCAGTAATTGAGTCAAAAGCAATAATAATAATAGGGGAGTTTTTTAAATTAAATTACGTTTATTATTTGGTTTTTATTTTATTTCATAAATTATATACATTTTCTATTAATTTTGAATTCATAAAAGTTTAACATTCGTTATGAGCTATCTCGAGTTTAATATAACCTTGTAATGGGGATATTTTAGTGGACACCAATAGAAATTAGTGACAAGATAAATGTTAGAACCAAATTCTAAGTAATTTCTCATTTTTTATTATATGGTCGATAAGTTCAAATGTGTGTTTTCAGTAAACTAACCTATTATTGATACAATCTCCGAAACAAGATTACTTGTCATTTTAATCATTCCACAGTAACCCATTTTGAAAAAAGTCATTTCATAATATATTTAAAGAACATTTTAAGTCTATAAGTAAACTTTCTTCAAAATAAATTTTCTCCTAAAAAAGAGTGCATAGTGTTAAATCAATTAAGACACTTAAAGACATCCCTTTTAAAACGAATTGTGAACGTCATTTTTTTTAAAAAGGACTTTTATATAAAGATGATTAAAAAACTAAATTATATCATGCTCATGGTAATAAAATTAAATCACGTTTCTATCTCTACATTTTTCATAGAAAATATAAAGATCAAGTGTGAAAATCAATTAAAAACCGCTACTATAGACCTATATTTAGACATACATAATTATTTGTAAAAAACACAACTCCATTAGGTCTAGATCCATTCAAATTTCGATGGAAATTATTTTTACAACCACAATTATCTATCTGTACTTTTTATTTTTATTAGGTGTCCTGTCTTACAACAGGACCATTATTTTAGTCAGTGAAATTAAGACCTCCAATGCACCCTGTCCTCTACCTCCTTCAGCTATGTATTTTAAAATATAGTTATAGGTAAACATCAACGATGAAATATGAAACTTCCTGGTCTTTGTGTTTACAAAACCCAAGTCTTACCCAATGTTTCCAGATACACCCAACTTTTCCCCCTATCCCACGCAAACACACACATTTTCTCTACAAATTACGTGTTGTTTCCGACGGAAAGACAGAGGACACGAAACGCGTTTTAAAACCATTAGTCTGCAAATATGCCTCCCGGCTACATGATAAGGGGTCCTAAAGTTTGATTAACTGGTTCTCTGAATTTTAGAGGGCGTTGTTCATTCTTCACATCCAAAACAGGATCCTCGAACACGTGGTCTTGGTAAAACAGATATCTTCCAGCATTATCTAGACGACTAGTGAAAGGAGGGTGGTGCTCTACATTATTTAACTCCCTATTTGACGGCTAGTTCTGATTCGTATCAACAGGTGGTTGACATTCTAGCTTGTACTTGGGTTAGAGATAAATAAACAGGTTTGAGAAGGACACATATTTTGGTCCTCATTGGTTTGAGGTGTTATATAGGGCTATTAAAAGCTAACAGTGACTTGAAACTATTTAAATCTAAGGTATCGTAGATATCGTATCTGACCTAATAGAGCTCTGGACTCTTTATTTGTAGATGGTGTAAAATTTAAAGTTTCTTATAGTAACCGTGATCCTAATACTAGCTGGGATGAATTAATAGTAGCCGAGACATAGGTATGGTTTAATTTGTATTTTACATGTTGTGTATTATTGTTTAGTAAAAAATAAAGTAAACTTTTTTTCTTGTATTTTTTGTTTATATTTGTTTCAATTTTAGTTTTAATTTATTTATACCCTAAGCTCCAAAAGTAGACAGGGGCCACAATTGTATCCAAGGTAAAAAATACTATTATTAATAGTAACCTGGGCTAATATTAAATAAAATTATGTAATTAAATAATATATTTCAAAATTTTATATTATTGGTGAATACAACTCTGAAAGTATTTGATATGTGTGTTTTTATCTTAGCACCGTGTCTTACTACCCGTTCTGGTCCTAAAAATACATACTAGTTACTCTATGTTATTAAGGTTATTTATTTATTTATCCTTGCTTTCTGTCCTGAGGCCTAGACTGTATCTCAGGACCTGTGTTAGATTGTTTCCCTACCTCCACTTATTACTAATTTATAAAATTTTCAATCATATTATTTAATTTACTGTTGACTATAACTCCTAGTTTAAGTGTCCTTATTTCCCTATTTTCTAAATGTATCCTTCTAGGTGGTCCGCCCCGGGTATTTTACGCCCCCGGTACCCAGTCCCACTGGGTGTCCCACCGCTTCTGGATCTAATAGTCCCCGGATCGGTGTGAGCAACAGCGGGGATGAGCATATCCCTATCCACCACCTGGGGAGGCGCCCTATTGGAAATTCCGTTCCACTTACCTCCAGCTAAAACCACTACCTTGGACCTAAAACTAAACATGTTACAACATAATAAAATATAAAGTAAAACTAAGTTAACCTAATACATTTCTTGAAACCTGGTGGCCACAGAGTATCTTAATATTCGTCATTGTCTCTTCATCTACTAATTAAGAAACCTTAACCGACCGGAAACCCCACCACCCCAACTGAGCACCACACATGTTGCCAAATGGATCAGACCATTCGAGTTGAGGGCTTTCTTCCTCCATCTTCTGGTGTTATTCGATTACTCTAGTTACCAGCTGGTTGTAAAGCTGCCTCCGGTCCCCCAGCAGCTTTCACTACTGGCATCCTAAGGGAGCCTCCTCAGCTTGGCTCCAGTTGATCTGGAGTTCCTCGTCCCATTACAATCTGCCAGCCGGTAAGATCAACGTTTTGTCTCATCTAAGTCTTGGTACTAGTTTTATAGTATGTCTTCTGATTCTGTCTCTGATGTTGAGTCGTCATCTTTTCTAGTGTCACTGTCATCACTGGTCTCACTATCATGTCTTTTTTCGTTCTTTCGTTTTGTCTTAACTCTCTCCTAGTCTTCATGTCATATATATATATATGTGTGTCCTTTTCTTTCTTTAAAATATCGTTCGCGATTGCATCTACGAAACCCCATCCCTATTTACGTCATGCAATATATGATAAATTGCTCCGGCCTATAATGGGACTTTCATTGTTTCTCTCTCTTTTACCGTTAATTTACATTCCAGTACGGCGTGTTTGGGGATAGCTTCCCTTCCGCATGCGAATAGTTCTGTCACGCGTCTTAATTAGATAACAGAATTGTACCGCCCATGGTCCGTGACATAGTGAACTAGCCCAGGGAAAGGCTGTAAAAATTTTAATTTTATGCAATCCCTGACATCAAGAAAGAATTAGTTAGTTCTCCTTCCAGTTGTGCTTTGGTTCCATTCTGTCTGCAACTCGTCCAGCTATGCTTCACTCACCTGGATACCATCTATTACTCTTCTTCCCTTGTCAACTTAGCAACCTAGTCTAACTCACTTTTCCGTAACCAGTACATAGCCGCTCTCTTCCTTATTTCTAGATCTTGTCTCCAGGTACCTAGGGCCACACACAATACATTTGCCGCAAATGTTCTATAGGCTCCGGATAACCTTAAAAGAATATTTCTCTTTAGGATTCGGATCTTACATTTAACCCGCACCAGTCTGAGTCGATGTCCCCGAGCGCAGGCCCCATAACCTAAGACGGAGACTAGTAAGACTTGGTGGTAAATCCGTATACAAAACCTGGGCAGTCTAAACTGACTATGCCATATGCTAATAATCTTTTTCATTAGTCTTAGGGCTCTTCGACAAATATTATCCACGTGCATCATGAAGCCGCTTTTTTCATCCAACGTAACTCATAAATATCTGGTATTAGCACTTCATTTAATCACTTTTCTGTCAATCCTTATCAAAGGGTCTCTCTTCAGTGCTCCCTTGAACAGAAAATACGACATTTTCGCAGGTGCAAAACTTAATTTCACTTTCTTGCACAAAGAGTCCAGCCCAGCGAGAACAGAATTAGCCTTGGTCTCAAGTTCCAATCTTGACTTGGCTTCAACAATTATCAGTAAGTCATCTGCAAAGTCGACCATTCCCTCCGTACCTGGAAGCGCTTCTATTTCCAACAAACCGGGTTCGAGCCCTATGTCCCAAAAGGTTGGTCCACAGACCAATCCTTGGTGACAGCCTTTCATAAGTTTCTTACTTATTGTTATTCATAGACATCTTAGGGTTGCATATCTGTCCCCACAGTAGTCCATAAAAACTCTGTAGAGACTCCCCGGACATTTTAGTTCCCTTAACCGTTTGAGCAATGAGGACCACCACAAATTATCGAATGGTCCAGATATGTCCACGAATATCCCAATAACATATTTTCGACTTGCCTTATCAACAAAGTTTATGACCTTACAGATAGCGTCCTCCGTAAATCTAACTCTTCTAAAGCCGTAATGCTGCTGGTGCATGCCAACAATCTCACGATGCTTCCTCAATCTGTTGCACAAATATTTTCTTGAAGTTTTCCACATGCATTTAATAAACAGATTGGCCTGTACTATTTAGGGAGTTGTGGATCCTTGTCCTTACCCTTACTCAGAATGACTACCTCACATTATTTCCATGCATTGGACACTCTGCCCTGGTCCATGCATTCATACATTAAACTAGTTAGGAAGGGCGCTACCTGCTCGCTGATGTTCTGAAGGGCCTCAACTCTGATTATATCAGTTCCAGCTGCCTTCTTACTCTTCATTTCGTCCACCAAACTTATAATCTCTTCCCGTGTTATTGGATCTGTCTCTGATTTGCTGTCGTAGTTCCTCGTCATGTCATGTGTTAGGAATAAGTAAATTTGAATTTAGAGAAAACGTACTCCTATTTGCTTTAAGTAATAGTGGAAACCAATCTAGTAGCAATCAACCTCAGTGCACCCAACAGGAATTTGAACCGCGATTTACCTTCATATACAGTGTAGTATCTTTCGAGAATGTCGTCTTTTGACAATGCGTCCACTGAAGTGGGCATGTTTTATATTTATCCTTTTCATATCACGTCCTGCTGCTCGTTTGGCCTATAATTAAATAAATTATGATAATTATTTGGAATTGATTCCTTGATATAGTGATCAAAGAACTTGGTTACTAACTTAGGGGTCTCTGGTTTGATCCCTGGCTAGTAACATTTTTAATTTTCTTGAAAGGGAAACTATACCGATGGTTATCAGTGTTTGTTTGGTTAGGCTTAAGTTAAATTTAAATATTTCCATTGTTCCACACCCTCATATTCACTATCACCAACATCTCATATCATCGAGACATGGAAAGGTTGTGCGATTTATTACATCTAGGTGTCGTTTGGGAAACTGTACATTAGTATTGGCTAATCTTTCCACTACTGGGCTACGAGGGATGTAGCTCAGGTGCTCATGTGTAATATATTAGATAGGAGAGAGGAATTTAAAAAATAATTATTCAGGTATAAGTATCACGATATTCAAAGGTTTGTCTTTTTGAGGTATGGCTAAAATTCATTGAATAGCCTGTAGCGTTGGAACATAATTTCCATTCTTAGAAATATCATTATATTCGGTCATCAGCATCGAGATGAAGAAAATATTACTTAGAACAGTGATTCTCGAACTTTTTTAGATTATACCCCTTGGTCATGATTAAATGTTTTATATATCCCCACGATAAGATTTCCCCAAATGACAATTATCAGGTAATTAAAAGATGAAATTTTCCTCAATCACCTCGAAAATTTCCCACCACATTTGGTTCGTTTTTATTTTGTTAATTTTCCCTCGATTGATGGTCGAGTACAATCTGAAAGTCGTTAGCGTACCCCAGTTTGAGAACCAGTGACTTAGAGGAAATTAATCAATAAATATAAACTAAGCCCAGTAAATCCATCAGGAAATATTGTCCCGATCAGTACATCCTAACTAATATTATAAATGCGAGTGTGAGTTTGTTTGTTTGTTACTCTTTCACGCCTAAACTACTAGACCGATCATTATGAAATGTTGCATACACGTTGTCATGGATACATAAAAGGACATAAGGTACCTTTAATCCAGAAAAAAGTACTGTTCCTGACGAATAGAAAAAAAATAACTTTTAGATGGTAGTCCGGCATAACAACTCGGCCTACTGATATGAACATGAATTGCAACATGATGCCTGGAGTACAGAAAGAGATACCTGCGATATCCCGGAAGAAAATCTGATATATCGAATTAAAATCTGTTCTCGAGTTATTTTAGGCACATCAATTTAAAATGATTAATAAAAATCTGTTCCCAAGTTATTTTAGGCACATCTACCTTAAAATGATTAAAAATAATTACATTAAGCTAATTAAGCTCTGTCTGTTCACTCCGTTATGGTAAATTACAAAATTGTCGTAAGTGGTTTGGTATTATACTGTGATAAACTCAAATAAAAACATTGTTCTTAATAAAGTGCCTTTAACGTTTAGTACTATACGACTCGATAGATGGCACGGTATCAATTTGTACTATTTAATGTACTAAGATTTCATTACTCCCATAATATAATAGATGGCACTGAGCACATTTTAAAACGGGGTATCATTTTGTATTATCTATGACTATTTTAAACTCATAATTGTCAAGTTTGTAGAAAGGGAAGAAAGGGAGTTGGGGGACCGTATCGATAGGAAATAACAATACATGTTTGCGATTCATTTGTTTACAAACATTGATTAGTTACAGTTTATTCATCTGTGTTTAGTCCTATTTTAATAATATTGTAATTGTTTTACATTTTCAGTTTATATTGTTCCTTTTTTCCTTGAGCGATAGTTTATTGTTTATTATTTTTAAGTTAGCTAGTAAGAAAAAACCAGAAAATTGCTGTTGCCGTGGCTTCCTACGGTATAGCAAATCCACTACTGAACAGCGGCCGTACTGCATATTCCGTTCTAAAATTGCAATTAAATCTTGCACATGTACAGGAAGAGTCACCCTTCTGCAATTTCAGCAAAATAGCTCTCGAGGTATGATGCTACGACAATGTAAACTTTTAGTGGGGGACGAAAGTACGATGTCACATTACAAAGCTATAGAGGCGTTTAACCGAACTATTCAGGATTTGCGAGACAGTACAGATATTATGGGAGGAATGGTAGTTTTACTGGCTGATGACTTCCGACAAACTCTACCGGTGATCCAGAGGGGCACACATTCAGATGAAATCAAAGCCTGTCTCAAGTAATCAAGCTTGTGGGCAAAAATTAAAAAATTCAGCCTAACAACGAAAATGAGGGTCCACCTTTGTAATGATGTAGATTCAGGACATTACGCAGAGACACTATTGAAAATTGGCGATGGACGTTTGGACACGGATGCTGAAGGTTGTATTTTACTAACAGGGGAATTCTGTAATTTGGTGGAAAATGATGTGGAGCTCATTGCTAAAGTTTACCCAGACTTACATTTAAATTTTAATTGTGATCACTGGTTGTGTGCAAGAGCAATTCTTGCACCAAAAATCGAAATCGTTAACAAAATCAACACTGACATTTTGAAAGGTGTGAAGGGAGAAATAAAGGAGTATTTGTCAATAGATACAATCTTGGACACAGAACAAAGCACTTCATTACCAGCTGAGTTTTTAAATTCTCTGGAGCTATCGGGTGTACCCTCGCATAAACTACAATTGAAATTAGGTGTACGAGTTATGCTTATGCGAGATTTAGATGAACCCCGATTATTTATCAACCGTACGCCCTCTTTGGGGACCGACCCTTAGCCGAATGGCCTAAGTCCAACCAGTCGCCACAGATAGCGAGGTTTTAAATTACAACATAAAAAGGGGTAATCACAGGGGACCTATTCCATCCTCCTTCAGCAAGCCCAACAACACCCTTGTCTTACCAGATAAATTATGGCTAAGTCTAATGGACATAACCATGAGGTAGTCTGGGTTCAGACAAGAACAAGCGAAGGTTTACAAATACAGCCCAAGGGCTCGTTTATTTTGATGATAATCATCATTGAATAATTTGTACAATTCTGTATATCTAACTTTGATAGATATCAATACTCGGGTATGAATAACAAAGTAATTCTCCTCATAAATAAAGATACAAAACAGGATATCATTATCTGACATAGACAGGGAAATTGTCCCTATTAAAAACTTAAAGGTGTACAAATAATATGCCTTCCCATGAGAATATCATGCTCTCAAAACCGTAAGTTAACATTTCCGTCAAACAAACATTTAATAGGTCTCGAAGATAGTAGACATATACATATAACATTAAAGTCATCTGACTGTAGACAATATAAATAACCTAAACCTTAACATTTCCCATGAGATAGTAAACAAACCTACATGAAATAAAGTCATCTGACTGAACAATATAAATATCCTAATACTTAACATTTCCCATGTGAAAGTAAACAAACCTACAAGAATTAAAGTAATCTAACAGTTACTAGACTTGGTGTCTTACACACCAAACACTTAACAACTTCAGATACACTGACTCCTTATGACCATGATTCCAACCCTGACCTGAATACAGAAAGATCATGGTCAAAGATTAATCTCCCTCTTTTACAATAATTTCCTTAAACTCCTCCAGGATTTGAACCATGACCTGAAATATACAATGTTCATGGTAAAAGTTTAACTTCCCTTATTTAGATATGAATTTCCTAAGCTTCTCCAAGATTTTAACCACGACCTGAAATATACCATGTTAATGGTCAAAGAATAATTTCCCTTATTTACACTAAATCTTCTAAGCTCCTCCAGGATTCGAACCCTGACCTGAAATATACAATGTTCATGGTCAACGATTAATTTCCGTCCATAACAATAGCTTACATTCAAAGACGATCCTAGGAGCCTACAATGCGCCCAAGTATTCCTTATAACTAACCAGCATCAAAGAGTGACATTCGTTACGGGCCACAGGCTTATATTTGATTCTGCCCAGAGGGGAAACTAGGTAGGAAAGAATTACATCATCGTGTCATCACCAACATCCAATCACAAGGTTCCACTCTTCCACAGCGCAGTTGAGACTCACATAGCAATGGGGGGTGGGGGTAACCACGGACGCCTGAGCCACTGATATCCACTTGGAATTGCACTCTCGCGTATGCGCGCTTCGAACGGATTGTCTTAGTTTGGAGAAGAGACGAGGACGTGGCTGACTTCCCATTCAAAGTTTTTATGCAGTGCGAACAACATGGTCGTTCCGTGGCTTGATTGTAGTTGTTGAACGAGACTTCGGCTTTTCTGGTGAATAGGGTAAGTAGAAAACAGTTGTTGGTGACTGGTCAGTCTGTAGCCACAGTACATTTAATGGGACGAGGCTTCGTATTACACAATTAGGGCAAAATATAATCTGTGCCGCCATTTTAACAGGTGTGGGAAAAGGGGAAATTATAATCATACCGCGAATCCCAATAATCCCCACTGATCTAACATTTCAATTCAAAAGACTCCAGTTTCCAATCAAACTTAATTTTTCTATTACTATTAACAAAGCGCAAGGGTATATATTGAAGGTAGCAGGGGTGCATTTGGAAAAGCCATGTTTTTCCAATGGCCAGCTATATGTTGCATGTTCGCGTGTGTCCAATGCCCAGAATTTGTATGTATTTGCGCCAAATGGAAGGACATACAACACAGTATATAGGAGCGTCCTAAAATAATTATCTATTCTGTTCCCATGATTGCAACGGCCAAGAACAAGCGGAGTAAATAAGGGATGTTAATTAACTTTGGGTAAAATTTAAGATGGCGTGGAATTTTCAATTCGTGGCAAGGCATAACCTATGACTCTTTTGACACACAATCCACTACTTCTTTTCTAATCCTAAACTTGATATTTATTTATATTGTGTATTTTAGATATTTCTTTATCTCTACCTGTATTGACCAGCAACCTGAATAAGCTCATCGTTTTTATTTTCATTCTTCCTGTGTCGACCGACAACCTGAATTTATTGACAAAATAAACATTAACGTGAGTGAAGCCCCCGGGCAGAAGCTAGTAACTTATAAATCAGACAAGAAGAGATTAAGGTATGGTCCACGTGTCCACAGAATCCCATAAAGCTGTTTTATTTTAAATAAATATGTTCCTCCAGATTATTAAAGGTTTTGTGAATAATTTAACTAATGTTAGAAGTTCTCAAATGTTAATATAATAATGTGATGCTCTTCCACGTTGGATGTAGCTGCTTATGATGTCCTGTTGAAAAAATACAGTATTGCTGTTGAAAAGAATAGGCACATGCTTGGAGTTATATATGGTGCCTTGTAATAGCATTTTATTCGATAGGTATCACTGAAAATTAACCACCCTCTCTTCATGTTAATGTCGGTGCACTCCTCCAATATACCTTACATTCATTTACCTTTGTCTAAGCCTTTAATAACCTTTTAGTTGAACGTAATTATTGTTGTATTGACATTATCCTTTACAATTACTAAAAAATATCTGAATTTACTTAGAAACCTCAGCATCGGTGGTTATACAGATTAAATTGGAGTCTAATCTCGTCTAAATCGGTAATAGGGATTTCGGGCTCAAATATCAATAATATTAATTGGGTTTTTTTTCACGTAAACTGTGATATTATTCTTTAAACTTCACTTTCCCTAATATAAATAAATAGGTTAAAGTGGAAAAGAGTAAACGGGGTGAAAATGATAAAATGGTAAAAGGTCAAGAGGTGTAATTGGTGTATAAGGGTTATGTAAGATAAACGAGATAGCTACAATAAAAATATTGGTAAAACAGTTTTGTTTGGATTTAATTACAACATTTATTTTTACCTTTTTTATCTTTTTGCATTTTTTTACAACTTTTAACAGCTAAACGTTAAAGTAATACCTTAATTATGTACCCATTTTACTGAATTTTTCTAAATTTTTTTACTATGGTTACATCTACCTTTTTGCCCTTTTTGCTATTTTTTGCACTTGGTACCTCAATGCTCTCTCTCTCTATCTATCTATCTCTCTCTCTCTATCTATCTATCTCTCTCTCTATATATATATATATATATATATATATTATATATATATATATATATGTGTGTGTGTTATAATTTTGCCCAGACACGTATGCATATCCTGGTTGCATAACCCGTAGCCAAAAAGTATTTCTGACCAGGGAACGCCTGGGTGTACTAGTCCTTCATCCTTTCCGTGGAGGCTATTTCCATGACCCAATGAGATGAGAGGATGATAATATTGGATATTTTGTTAAATCAATAAATACTCTTAGCATAAACTCAATTCACGGTAAGAATTACTCTCTGAAAGGTCTTTTTTCCTGCTAAGATCCTACTATATAATAAATTTCTGGTAAGGAAAAAGCCCTTTCAGAAAACAATTCCTACACTGAACAAACATTAATTTAAGTCTAGCTAGTCTGACACTGGTGACCTTAGGGATAATCCACTTCCCCATTGTTTAAGCCAGGAATCGAACCCCTGAACCTAAAGTTTGTATCCAGGTGTATCAAGAGACCGGTTAACTTTCTAATTAATAGGCTCTTTTCTTTTGATCTAATTAAATATGAAAATCCCGAATGGGCAGTAAGACGTAGTGTGAATAAAAAAATAACTTAAATTGAAATTAAATGTATTTAGTAATTTTAAATAATCTAGATTCCCCCAGTTAATACTTTACGATCAACATGTGTTTGTACCAGATCTACGTGTACAAAAAAGAGAAACCATAGTGAAACATGAGATCATATGGAACATATTCACACTCGTGGGAATTGAACTCACCGGTCACTTCCTGTTAGATTATCCCAAAGTATAATATGTACTCGGGTTGATTTTTTGTAACTTCTAGATATCAACTAGTGTCTCGAGTTCCAAGATGCAAAGTGTTTTATGTTGATGTGATATCCCATTCGCCAATATTTCCCTACTACTATTACTCGTTGAACATCGGAACATAACCATACCCGAACACGTTACATAAAATGCATACGCTTGAAATCACGTTCACTTGATTAAGGTAAATAAATACAAAATGCTGTTGTGTCAAGCTTAAAATAAAGTATTTGGATGAAATTCATCATAACATAATTTTTATTTTGTGATGCATAATCATTTATATATACTCAAATAAATGTTAATACATTAAATATATATATTATTTAACCAAAAATATAATGTTTACTAAATTTAAAATTTATATTTTTAAATAGTAGTAATATAGTTGAAAATGTTTTTAGTGCACTAAATATCTCACGGAACCTAAGATTTGAGAGTACAGATAAAAGAAATATTTTTTTAATTAGACTATTTACTAATACATTTTTGTTTATACGTATGATCAGTCACATTTAAAATAGGGTTTCCTAAGATGCATTATATATATATATATATATATATATGGTGGAGCTTAAAATGAGGTTTGAGACATGTATTGGAGATCAAATTACATCTGATCATCGATCAACCTACAAATTATCACTTGTGCAAAAATTCTTGACTGCACAAAAAAAAAAAATCTATGATTAATAGAACTAAATGGTGCTTTGTGTGTCTCCAGAAAACATTTATACAATTAAAAGGCGATTTTAGAAACAAATCTCTGTGAAGAATAGCCAGCCAACTCTCTTCAATCAACTGTTTGATTCTCCAATCACCTTGTTTATGAATCATATTTTTGCACACTTATTTAAAAGATTAGTATTAGTTAAGTTAGTGTTTTGTAAATTTAACGGTTTAAAGCCTGCCTGTGACAGGCTTATGTCATTATTACTCAACTTAACAAAACCAAACCTCCAATTTGTAGATGAATGAAAGGTTAGATTTTGTTAGGTTGGGATAGCTTAGTTAAAAAATATATATATGTCAGTTATATTAAGTAAGAGGGGATAAAGTGCGAAATAACCAAATTAATTTTAAAGCTAATAATTAAATGATTAAATTTCTTGATATATTATATATTTTGTGAATACTGTAGGGTTTTTTGGTGTCAGTGTCCCATTAGTTGATCCCTAAATGACTTGAACCCAGGAGTTGTTGAGCTTCAAACGATAAAAAAAAAATCCACGTACAAATTATTGGTCATGACTTAAAACTGTTTTGGGCATAAAAATACCAACAATATCCAATGTTTAACCTTGTGACTTATTAATAATCATTGATAATGCTATTTTAACTAAGAATTGTCTTCATCTCAAAATAAAAGGGATGTCAGTCTCTAATGGTTCAAAATAGAATTTAGGTAAAAAACACAATTTCCACTGAGATGAACCTGTTAAAATATTTGTGTGGATTAGATTTGCATTCAATATTTTGTCACTGCTTGGCGGGTTCCATTGTATAGGCCCTGTTTAATATAATGCACCTAAAACAACAATCAAACTTTAGTTTTATTTATAGGATCATTCAATTTATTACACTGCAGTGCAGCTATATTTTAGTTATAGGCAATGTAAATGTAAGATCTAATTAAATAAACATGTTTAATGCTAACTGTAAATTTTAGTTGACCAAATAAACACTTTATGATCATTTATATTAATCAAAACTGAAGGTAGTTAAAGATTTACAAGTTCTACAACTCAACGACACTTAGGCAAATAGACTACCACTAAATAGTCTATTTACACTTAGGCAAATATATTACCGCTAAGTAGTCTATTTACGCTTAGGAAAATAGTTAAATGCCCATATATTTTGTATTATTTATAATTTTTCCCCTTAACCAATAGTTTAATTTTTTTTAATATTCAATTATTATAATAACTACCATAACATATTAATAAGGACCATGCTGTACTTTAATATGAAAGTTTTTCAATAACAAATCATCTCTACGGGAGTGTTAGACCTAAATATTTTAAAAATATTTGTCATAGAGTGGTCAAGTATGAAAATTAAAACAACGGTTTAGTAAATATTAGTCTAGTTTAGTTTCAGTGATAAGGCATTGAAAACAAAAAGTGCTAGTATCGCCACATATAGGCACACACAAATGTAAAATATTGAAAGTACGTTTGAACAACAAATGTTTAGTTATATAGTTTTAAGTAAAAATGGTGAAGAGATAAAAAGATCAAATTAGGCCTATTGCAAAATGACCTTACTTAAAATAAACACATACTTCAAAAATTATTGTTAACTAGTTATTGTGAGATAATCTAGTTTTGATAATATTACTAGATGTATATTATTTCTATCAAAACTAGCTTAGTGAAGTCAAGGGCTGCTTCACATATGCATTATGTCTGATTTATAAGTATAGCATAAAGTAATCGGATTTTCCTGGGAGAATTATTTAAGGGTAAATGTTAATAAAATTATTAAAATATTATAAACAATTATAAAAAAAAGTAAAAATGATTAAAATCATAATTAAAAATTATAAAAATTGTGAGTATGTATATATATATAACACATTCTAATATAATCAGGCCTATCTCCTACTGGGTAGACAATAAACTCTGCATATAGCTAAAAACACCACAACCCTCTACCTAATACGTCCCCACTAACATTTTCCACAATTCCCCATACTTGCATAATTCCTTTTCCTCCACAATTTCCATACACTGGACCATACATGCTCTTTGATTCTTAAAACGTTTAATGTTTCTCTTCATTACACATTATTCTACCACATTTAGCCACGTCTTAAATGGCTTACTCATTTATTTTAATACATACACACACACACAAAACCTTCAAATATCTGCTTTGTCACTCGATCCACACTCATTCTCTTAACATTCCCAAACCAACGTAATCCGCCTTTTTGACATTGACCTAATGGATTCCTTTTAAACCGCACTCCTTCAGTACAATTCATTACTGACTTTATGGATACGAATTTTCCCACATACATTTCTTAGATAACTCATTCCAACCGCATTCATCTTACTCTTTTATCTCTCATGACAAACCAACGCTTCACACCAATAAAACAACGTTTTATATATGACAAAAAGAGTAAAAAGTGAACTTAACGATGGTATATTTTTCTAATAAGAAAATCAAATAAATGGTACGGAACTCCGCACGGACTTTCTCGCTCTATTGTTAAATATGGAGACAGCTACTCAAAACTCGTAGTATATGTGAACCGAAATAATACACACCAGCAAACCCAAGCATAAATTGCACTATACTTATGTAAAGAAAATGCCGTTCCTGTTTTAAATTTTATAATTTTATATTTAAAGAATTAATGTCTTCATATGTGTGCTTGGACCGATAAAAAGATCAATATTGGGTCCACAAGGGGCAAAACTTCGTCTTAAAATTTTGACTTCATTTTACAACTTTTGACATTCTATTAGGAGTTACACATCCTCATGTTATCGCATTGCTATTAAAATCCTCATTCATAAATTTTGACCAATAAAAATGTAAATATTGACTATTGAATCTAAAATTTAGGTAGAGCATTGTTCTACAAACATATCTCCAAAGATATTAAAAGAAAGAGAACATACACTTTTTGAAAGTCTTACTCATTTCTTACTCTATGGTATCAGATAATTATTGTGTTTATACCTAGGTAGTATCTCTTCACAGCTAAATTTCAAAAAATGTTTTAATTTATTTTACAATATCTTAGAAACTGTTGGTTTTATATAACTATATTTCATATAAAAGAGTTTTATTTTTAATAGTACTACAATTATGCAGTGATAAGTTATTTAGTACCTCAAATAGTAGCGTAGATACGGAAATTTCCGCTCCTGTAAATTACCATAAAGTTCATTTTCATGGATTATAATCTTACTAAACTCCTGGATACGAATTTTAATCAAAATCTTTAGGGCCAATTTTGAGAAAATAGATTGTTTGTATTTCCGATTTTTACTAAACTATTGATAATTTTTGGGTTAAAAAGACACACAGATAGAAGGCATTGCAAATACCACTCTTGAGGTTTCAAGGGGTCATGAGACTTCAACATAAATTAAAATGTCAACTTAATCTTTTTTACGGTATTATAAATGGATATATATATTTGCAATGATAAGTAATTTCATATCTCAAATAATTTCGTATATATGATAAAATGTGAAAATCTACGCATCAGACCGAAGCTCTTAAAGTAATTTTGCTGAAATATTGAGTGTAACCATTTTATTTAGAATATTAATAAATGTTTTGAAATTAAATTTAATCAAACTAATTATAGCTGATTTTGAAAAAAATTACCTTTTCTCCTTTTGCCGTTCAGTAAACAAACATTAATTTTAAGGTTAGATATCTAATTCCAAAAATTCCTAGGCGCAGCCCTATGAAAACCCTAAATACCAAGTTTTAGCCCGATCAGGGAAATAGTTTAATCTCTAGTCAGAGGTACAGACAGACGGAAAATCAAATACAACATTTCAGATTCGGGGGGTCATGAAACTTCGAGATACATCAAAATCTTTAGTAAGATTTTTTGATGATCACAATACTTTCTCTACCTGTAAAATAGCGGGAAAATAAAAATGTGGAATGGTTAGAGAAGTGAAAAGGTTAATAGTTCAAGATCCCTTAAAATGGTGAAAATGGAAAAGGGGATAGCTATAAAAAGTATAATAGTCTAAAAATGGTGAGAAAGGAAAAAGTGATAAAATGGGTTAAAATTAAAAAAAGTACAAAAATAGTAAATGTTTAAAATGTACCAAAAGGACAAAAAGTGAAAAAGAGGAATTAGTGCCAAAATTCCCAAAGTTCTATATAGTTAAAAAGGGTAAACCGGATAACAAAGTCTAAAGGGCTATGTTCATGGCTGAAATACTTATTTATTAATATAGAATATAGAATATATATATAGGTGGATAGATAAAATCTATAAATACTACAAAACAATGTGTAGATCTGTTTATTTGTATGTTTTTCTATAGCTGGAACATTTAGCCAATTGCGATGTGACTTTTTTTTTTGTATGATATTTTTATCTACGCAGATCTTAGTAAGTATATAATCAAGATATTACTTCATAGAAGCCAGTAGTAAAACATTGAAGCTGTAAAATTCAAAGAAAACTCTATTGATTTGAAAATTTCTGATAAAATGCGGACAAATCCAATTGAGGATGGGTCAAAATTGTGTATGATAATTAATATTTTAAAGAGAAGATAACAAAATAAAAGAGACTTTACATAAGTTGAAAGACTTTACACTATGTTAAGCACCCCCAAAAAGCTATTTTTTAATGATTATCTACTACTATACTAATAACTCTAGCAATCATTCTGTCATTGTATCATGTACAGAAAAGTTACTTTAACTTTTCACTCAACGACAACTAAACTGATTGAGCTGAAATTTCGCATGGGTATAACTCTGACGTTTGGTTAACATAAAGGGATATTAAAATTGCTTACATCGCTTAACTTAAAGCACCAGCCCAATCATCACCCCCTTCCACCTGGGGACATAAATCCTTAACCACTGGGATTAGAAAGTTGACCTTTGGTCGGGGCTCAATTTATAACCCACCTCATCCCTATCCCAGTATCCCCTATGGGCATAATACGAACTTTAGGTTAACATACAGACTAATTAAAACTACTCATACCGATTAACACCTAGTTCCATTTTATAAAAAATTGGGGACCACCAATTAGAAAGTATTACTGCCAAAATTAGTTTTACGATTTATTGCATAAATGTATAATATATTCATTTACCTGTAATATATTTATTAAATATATATTTTTATTAAAATAGTATTGTATACAAGATTCGCATTAATATAAAAATTAAACCTTTTGTAATATTTATATTATATGTAAAGATTTTTGATATATTTAAATTTCCTTGATATAGGCCTAATATATTATAATTACTATGATTTATTGATATAAATTAATTTTATTTGTAAAGTATTTCATGTATAAGATTAAAATAAAATCACCACCGTAATGTGATTGTGATTATATTTGTTAATCTATTAAATGCGTAATCTTTCTCTTATTTGTTCTGTGCTATTTTTAAATTTTCTTTGAATTATAAATATAGTTGTACATGGAAGACTTTTTTTATACATTTACTTTTTATTTGTAATGTATTTCGCATGAAATTGAGTCAGAAATATTCGTTGTATTTTTTTTTATAAATATATGTTTTATGTTGTAGAATTTTTCGGCAGGAGATTCTATGAAGTACGAATTTTTATTTAATGTTGTTTGGGGTGGTATATATCGCGAGTGTATTTTATCGAACGCTTTTAGATTTATTACATTTTTTAGTGAGATACAAATCAACAAAACCATAAATACGGGTCAATGTATTAAAATCTGTGAGTTCTATTCACATTTGAGATAGGAATTTAAGTTCTAGGTTCTCATTGCTTTTAAAATGAAAATAACAAACCACAACTAAAACGATAAACTCAAGTTTTTAATCGTTATAGTGTTTATATTCAAATCAATTTTCAAGTTAAAAAAATTAGCGCATATCCCAATTTCAGCGCTTATATAATTGAGAAATATTAAATATTACCTAGATAGATATACAACATAGCTATATACAAACCCCAATTTGAGTGTGACTTATTTTTAAAGATTGTTGTGTCAATTAAAGAGCCTTTAGTTGAAGTTGAATTTTTTTCATACAAAGGAATTATAGATACTTGTTGAGATTCAAAGCAGCTACATAATATGAACTACCTTTTCTTTTTTTATAGGAAAATAAATACTAGATGAGGTCTACACCAAGTATATTTTATTGTGTATTTTTACTAATTGTACTACCAAATTATCTCAAACATTTTTGAAAACAGTACTTAAATAGCTGATAATTGAAATGGATATATGTATATCAGGCAGCCTAGACTACCAATTACATAAAGTTTGTATATCATACCCAACCTACTATATACATATATATATATTTAGATCATTTCACTATTAACTTTTCCAAATACGGTGCTATTTACAGTGTGGCGGTATGTTTATTTTACCAAAATCATTAGATTAAATTTTTATCAGATGATAAGAGATTTTGATAACTTGTCAATTTCTTTGAAACCCAAACTTTTATTTATGTAGGAGCAAGATTGTCATCAATCTTGTTTGACAAACCAGGCTTGGCTGACTCCATATCTCACTTGTATAACCATACGGGGTTTTCAATTTTGAGGTAAATATATTTTTTTTTAACTTTTGATAGCTTATTAAAATAACTTTTTTTGTGTGGATAGGGTGGATTAATGTAACACAATTTTATTCAACTACAATAAATTAAACCAAAACCTTCAAAGTAAATGAAAAATCAGATATTAAAGAATGACTTTTTTAATTTATACCACTGCCTTCGTAATGTAAATCGCACGGGAGGTTTATTTGAAGTACCTAATGAAGAAATTAAATAAACACGACATATGTTCAGTTCCTCCTTGGGTTGCTGGTGCGTACATGGAAGCAGTCACCTCGGGCGTAGTTTGAAAGAATGCTGAAGACATTTCCGACCACAAGCCTAACCTTGAAGATGAGAGTAAGAGAAGGGGGTGGGGGTGGGGAACGTGGAGGCCGTGGAGGTTAGAGTGTAGAATACCCGGAAACAGTGTTGCCAGATTACCTTTTATTCCCACCAGATCGATCTAGCTTTTAACGGAGTGGATAAAATAGTCAAATATTGGTTAGCGGATTGTCTTAGGTGGAGGGGGGGNGGGGGGGGGAAGGGGAGGGAGATAAAAAAAAAGTGTATGAATATATTTTGGTATCTATTTGTATATTGAAAATTCATCCAAGGGCTTGGATTAGTGGCTCTACTGTTCTTTTCAAGAGGACATTTTCTTAAGTAACGAGGTATTTTATCTTTAAGCTGATAAACGTTTGTATAAAATCTTAAAATTTCTTGCCTAGGATATTTGGGTAGGTCAATGCATTTTGACCATTAACTTCAACAATTTAAAGTATAACTAGCTTTTATTAACTTTGAATAAAGATTTGAGCCCCTAGGTTTGTAAACAATATATGGTATAGTAAAATATATCTATATTTTGTTATAATCTATAAGAGAAACTATATATTTTTGATAACTTCTTTAGGTAATCTTGTAATGTGAGGCTTGATTGACCCAGGGTCTCTGACCTATACCGCCCCCCCTCCCCCTCCACTCCCTTACTCAAGGTTAAAAATGCGCAAGAGTCGCCCACAGCATCTGACGCCAGCAGCCGGGTTCGTTCAAAGATATCTGCAAGTCATTTAACTAGGAGTGGCTTTTCACCTAAAACTTGCCACATACATTCTTTTTTTTTTAGCGTAGGGTCATCCAAACCATGTTATAATGAATATCAACACGCTGGCTCTAATTTTTTTTATAACTATGACACTGTCCTTTTGGAGGGGACTACAATACAATTAATGTAAATTAGCCGAAAAAATACACTTGGACATGGGAATCAAAATTGAGACACTTGTCTTGGCGTGCTATACCACTTAGCTATCCAAGATTTATCCCCTTATTCGGGTTCATTCGTCCCACATAGTTTAAAGTTGAGTCCATTATGGTCGTGTGGAGATCGTTAGTTACGTATGAGTGAGCTATCAGATACCACTGCCACCTGCACCTAGGTAGGGCATCACATTACAGCATCACATTTCACTAAAGTGGAATTAAAATAATAGGTACTATCTGGGTCGTTAATTTTATATCAAATCATTGATGCTGTATCTCATTGATAGCATCTACAGTCCTCTAAATCCCTCCGTTTAAGTAATTATTGATGTGTTATAGCTCGCAAATTGGTCACATTAGACTTATATTGTTTTGAGTTATATCCGTAATCTATCCAACTTTGAATTCTGACATGCTCTAAATATTTCACAGGGAAAATCCAACTTGAAGGAGCACCACAATATAGGTAACGGACATGCTCAGAACCTAAAACAAGAACAAAACATGCTATAGTAGGGTTCTGCTAGAGTGAAACTTTAACAAAATACAAACTTTTTTTTTCGGTGTACATTGATTATGTTTTCCGTCACATTTTAATATCCACTATACATTTAGGAATTATGGCCTCTAATTACATTAACTAAATTCAACAAGGCCAAAGAAGCTTCATCAAATGAGTTAGATATTATTACTAAATAAATTGCTGCTAGATTTCTTGGTGTTTATTAAGTCACAAGTGAGTATCTTCACTTATATGTCACTATCATATTTCTGTCATGTTACTGACATATCATGATTCACGTCACTTGGTAGATGCTCTTTCCTAACTGTCAGTTGTTGTTGACTGTACCGTGTCCCTAATGTGAATCTCTATTTAGAATATTATAAACTTGTTTCCCCTATCATTTTATTGAAGGGTGTCAGATAATAAATCTGTAATATTATATACAGTGTTTAAAAAACATATTTTTAATGTTTTAATATAATATAAATTTGTTTCATTTCATTTAAAAAGCCAACAGTCAAAATATACTTTAAAAATTTACTTAATATTTAGTATTTAGTAATAAAATATAACACATGTATTACTTTTCTAAAAAATCACTAACTATATTTTAGTATAAATTTTAATAAATAAGTAATGAGGACTTAACGTACTCAAAAAAAGTATGCTAACCATTACGTGCACGCCGGATGATAATGAGATACACCTTCAGAGAGATAAAAATAATAATATTTAAAAGAAAAATATTATTAGTGAATCAAACCAAAGCATCCCAAATGAATTTTTAGTAGCATAGAGTACAGTTAGTAAATATTGTTTTGTATTTTTTTAGATCACAGTTATTTGGAAATAATAAAATTCACTGACTCAATAATTTAAAATAAATATTGATTAGAAATTATTCGAAAAATTTTATCAACAAAAACTTCTTAAAATTGATCGATTTGTTTCAGTTAACCTTTTATAAGTATGTAAACATTATTTAAATAAAAAAAATTATTTAAAATCCAAAAATCTCAATATATTTTAATAAATGTTTCACCCGCCTCGGTGGCGTAGTTGGCTAACGCGTTGGTCGTGTTGAGCTCGACCGCCGAGGACGGGGAGATCGCGGTTAGAATCTCGGTCGGGTGAACTGGGGGTGGTTTTCCCTAAATGGTTTTCCACTCTTCCCTCCACGCAAATGCGGGTTCAATTCCTCTAATTCAACCTTCCTAATTCCTAATCTATTAGCGTAATTAGTACTTAAAGCGTATAACCCGGACGGGTAGTAAGACGCGGTGCTAAATAATAAATAATAAATGTTTCAAGGTCGAGATGCTTAACCTTTATTTGTTTAATTAACAAGCTCTAAGGAACTACTCTCAATACAGAACTATTCATTGAGAGAAAGAAAATTCACACACTTTGATGTCACGTATCACATAAAGATCATCCCTTTGACAACACCCGCCCTCCTTCCTTAACCCACATAAAATGACCTTGACCCCTTTTCTATCGGGCCCCTCAGGACTTACCTTTCACCCTTGTTGTGTGATGAGTGATAATATCTGTTGTATACCCTCGGAATACAAGCCAGTAATGGATTCCCTCCACGGTGATATGCCATTAGATTATGACCACCGATTCCCTCCCCCACAGTGCCCAAAACCACCACGCCGACCCCCACCACCACTCCACCCACCATAACACACGGTAATGCACGCTTTATATCTGTATACCTAAACATTGATGTTACGTCCATAAGAATGAATGTCACAAAAGCTGAAATGATGCCACCCTCGATGATGTAATGGTTTACGTTAGTACTTTAATTCATCGGCCATTACCGGACCAGATGTGACAGGGGTTTGGGGGATAATCATCGAAAACTGAACGGAATTGGGCTATTTTCCCAGGTGTTCAAACATACAAACACACAAACCGTACGTAAATCTATGGGCTCATTATATTCGAGGGTAGCCATTTAAATTAGTGATTGTCCTGTTTCGACAGTTTTTCACTCGTTTCTATGACCCGTTTTAGTAATTTGGTGTGTTTGTAGAGGATTTTGTTTACTTCTTTACAATACTCAAAAGTATGCAACAAACATTAAATGTAATTGACTGTGAGTAATATAGAATTATCTTTGCCCTCCCATCACATTTATATAACTATAATATTAGGGCTGAGTTGAGGAAGTTAGAATTTAGATTAAATTTTTCTTGATTGTTCTAAAGGATGAGTGAGAAATGTCTCCCTGATAACACCAATCCAGTATTTGAACCCTTGAATTCCCTGTTACCAGCAGGCTAGACTGGAATATACCACGTGTCTGTTTATAAAGATATTTAAATAAATGAATCAAACAATACACGTATATAATTATGTATTTTTTTGCCATTATAGGTAATAATATGTTTTTCTAAGACTTCACTATATTTTTTAATAAATTTAAAATTTTACTTGTATTTTCTTATGTTACATTTTTATTTTATGAGAGGTGAGCAGTTACAATTAATAAATTTGACTAAAATGCTTTACGTAAATCAATAATTTTAATGATTGCTAGGCCCTTCATAAGTTTATGGCAGAATAATCACTCTAAATAATTACGCTTTCCTTAAAAATATATTTTTTAAATGTCTATTATCTTGTCCATTATGACAATTTGTGGCAATTTCTCGTTGTTAACATGGATAAATTTTAGTTAATTATCAGATGCTTATTTGTATTTTGATATTCAATATTATAAATTTAACTGTATGAGAAATAACTCTGTTTGCAATTTGAAGTACATTTACTATTACATGGAAGGATGTTGACTACTTATACTTTAATATTTAGGCCCACAATTTAAATACAGCAAATTTTACACCTACCTTGACTGATTGATTACACTATTGCATTATTTTTATTCTTGAGCTTAGTATAAATGAATTGTACAAGTTTTAATACGTAATTTTAACCTGCAATTGAAACATTTATTACTCATCTACTTATAAGAGAAATATAATTTATTTCAAATTACATACAATCTATTAATAGCTCTGTTAAAAAAATCAACAAAATATACATTTAGTGAAATGTCACGTAGTTAAACATAAACAGATTTCAATTCTAAAAAGTTTTTTTTAAATCATTCGGGGTTTAAATTTTAAAAAAAATTAGGTACTTTTCTCTAAATATTGTCTTCTTTTATACAATAATTTTAGTAAGCTATTTTTTGTTTAATTTAATAAAATACTTTAACATAACTAATGAAGTACTGTATTTCCATGCAAAATTAAATTTATTAAGGACCCCTTATTGTCAATCCAAAGTTAGATTAATATTTTGTAATTATATACTTACAGAAATCAGAAACTCTCTGTCGACAATCACATAGCTTCCTAGTGTGACCGTAGGACTATTTATTTCTATGGTGGTCAGGAATCTCGTAACCTAAGCATATAGTAATAAGAAATGAAGAAAGTGAGATGTATGTACCATTTGATTAAATACGAAAACCGTGTATTCATATAAAATATAAAAATACATGTGATTTACGTCACTTTATTGTCTGAAAACGATTACAATATGTAATTAATTGAAGTTAATTTTGTAAATGGTTTGAATATGAATAAATTGATACTTGGACATATTAAAGAAGCAACTGCTTTAGCATAGGTAAAACTAAACAAACATTATTTTATACTTTATATGATATTTAAATAGGGCTATTTGTAATCATAATTATTCACAATTTTTTTAATTTAGAATAATAAATAATAAATTATTTTTGAAAACAATACATTTTTTTATGATTATATATTTTTTTAATAAAATATGTTATACAGATTAATTTTTTTATAGATTAGTAAAACTTGACGCCTAAAGTATGATCGTGCAAATATCTTTTTATAGATTACTAATCTTAATTATAATCGCAATTTTTACATTCTTATATTGATATAAATTATTGTGATCATGAAAATGACCAATTTTTACATTATATATAATCACAAACCCAAAATTTGGATTTTACCATTTTGTCTACGATTATGTCTGTCTGTCTGTCCATAACCACGGTTCTTAAACGGTTTGTTGATTTTTTTCAACCTTGATATTAATTATATCTTATAGGGTTATACCACAAAATATTGTTTTTATTTTTACACTAGCCCTTTAATTAAGGGTAGTTTACCAATAAGTAATTTTATTGAATTACAAAATTTTCGAACGTAGGTCTATCAATTTTGTTTAAAATGCTTGTATATAATTTGTTTGACATGGAAAATAGCACTATATAATTGGCTTTTAATAAAAAATGCATTGAATGGCAGCTCACCAATGACAGAATTTTCAAAAACTTTGAATATGCTGTAAATGGTAGTGAAGATTTAGTTTTCTTGGGAGTGTTTGACATGGCAAAAAATAGTGCCTTCATGTTTTTGGGGTAAACTTATTTAAAGGTATTTTAGTTATGACTGATTTTTCAAAAACTTGAAATATTTTACAAATGGCTATAACAATTGGGCTACATATAGGTACCTTGTAGTTTTTGAAATAACAAACAACAGGGTTTACTTTTTAAGTTGTTGAAACTCGTTTATGTGTAGTTTACTGATGATTAATTTTCCAAATTCTTGAACTGTTTTACAAATGGCTATTACGAATTCGTTCAACATAATTATCAGTGTAGTGTTAGACATAACAAATAGTGTTGTTTAGTTGTTTTTGGGCTAGAAATTAATTTATGGGTGGATTACAGACTACTGATATTTCAAAAGCTTAAAATATTTGAAAAATAAACCTAATGTTATAGTTGCAAATAGATATCTTGAGAATGTTTTACATAACAATTAAAAATATATATTTGTTTTTGTTGTAAAAACTCAATTATAGGTAATTTCCGATTACTGATTTTTCCAAAACCTGAAATATTTTTAAAATTACTCTTACCATTTTGTTACAATGGGTATCTTAAGGGTGTTTGACATTGAAAGTAACCCTGTATACTTTGTTTTAGGTAAAAATTCTATAAAGGTATTTTATTGAAGAGTGGCTTTTGAAATTTCAAATCAATTTGAAAATGGCTGAAATGATTTTGCTCATAGAATATTTGTGGAGTGTTTTATATAACATAATACCAATATATATATATATATACTTGTATTGGGAGGAAAATTTGGCTTTTAGTAATTTACTAATGACGGTTTCTGTTTTAATTTTAATATTTTAAAAAATGGGTTTAACGATTTGGTTCAAAATAAGTTTTGGGATACTATTTAATATAACAATTATAATGTATCTTTATTTATTTAAAATAAAATAAATTAATGGTAGTATATATACAATACATTTTAAATAATTTGAATGTTTTGGAAATCTACCTTTAAGATTGAATTCAAAATGGGAGTTTTTGATTAATATTTCATGATAAGTAAGAATGCGTTTTTATTTTTACAAATAACTTATAATTTTATGGTAAGCTATAATTAAAAAAAGTTTATTTTTGAAAATTTGAATTTTGTCTAATATATTTGAACAAATAATAATACTTAGCTCCGCGTCTTACTGGCCGTTCGGGTTATACGTTTAAGTGCTAATTGCACCAAGGGGTCAGGAATTGTAAAAGTTGAATACAGAGGATGTGAGCCAACATTTGCATATAAGAATAGTGGAAAACCGTTTAGTAAAATACACCCCAATGCACCCGAGCGAGATTGGAACCTTGATCTCCCCGTCCTCGGCAGTCTAGCTCAACACGAATCTAGCGTGTTAGCTAACTACACCACCAAGGCAGGTTGAATATTTTTAAAATTATACATTAATATTTATATATAAAGAGGGATTTCTACGATTAAAAAAGATGATGACTTTGTTTCAACGAGTAAAACTTTTTTAAAGCTATTTTACTAACTATCCTTTTAAACATATTTTTCTTTCTTTTTAGCACCGCGTCTTACTAACCGTTTGGTTTATACGACTATGTACTATCTACACTTATGGTTTAGGAATTAGGAAAGCTTAATTTAGAGGATATGCAACCACATTTGAGTGGAAGGAGAGTGGAAAACTATATATAAAAAATACCGTCAGTGCACCGGACTAGAATTGAACCCCGGTCTCCCGGTCCTCGGCAGTCTAGTCCAACACGAGAGTAGCGAGTTTGACCACGCAGCCAACAAGGTAGCTTAAACATTTTCTTCGAAGCCAAAACACACAATTTGAGAAAGTGTATGTGGTTATGTAATACCACTAATATAATTGATATCCGCTTTACAATCATTCGACTATCCTCGTAAATGAGTTAAACGTTATTTATAGGCTGTACAATAGGCAACTGTCTTTGTATCACAAAATGATACCTGATGGCAATGCACGGAATCGGTTCAGGAAGCCTAAGTTCTTAGTTTATCTACTATTAAAATAGTAGTAAAACATGAATATTTTATATTATTAGATAGGTTATAGAATGTTGGTTTAACTTCTATATAAATCTTACTTCTTTCAAAGTTGGAGTACATATGTCTTGGTCCAGGAGATTCTGCAACTCCTTTTGGATATTAAAACCGACCTTTGGAAATAAGAATATCTTTTCATTATATAAAGTTATCAAAAATTCCAAAACAAAACTTTGGAACACAATATCTACATGATTTCTATTGTAAAAACTCTATTATATTGATCAATTAAACGCAAAGCTCAATTGAATATAGAATATCATATAGTGGAAAATATTGTTCTCTACTTACATATATAATTATAAAGTACAGTGATTTGGAAATTAATTTACTAATTAATATCTTTTTTATAAATTATGTAATATTAAATAAATGTAGACTTAATTAAATACTCTAGTTAAGTAATACGTTTCTATAACGGGTTATCAAAGATATAAGCCATTAGATATTATCAAGAAGGTAATTTTAAGGAAACCAACCAACATAATCCAGGAAAGTGATTAAGAAAAAAACTATTAGTGAAACTATATATGCAAAACTATCCACATTATACCCACTCAAGATTTGAACCTCGATACTCATATCTATGGTAACATGGTCCAAGGTATCGTCTCACCACACAATTATTTACTGGTGAACGGTCATTTTCCAAATGGGATTTATTATTATTTTTTTCTGATTCCATAAGCACTATAGTTCAAGTGCATTTCATTTAAAATGTCTTGCTAGTGGGCATCTGTTGAAATTAATCGGTTACTATAACTTACTTCACAGTTCATTTTTTATCTCAACTAGACTATACCTGCAAGGAAGCATCGTGGGCGGTGGCGGTCAAGGCGTACAGATAAAAGAAAGCCCCGAGAGACTGTAAAAAAAGGTCCAGGGTGTAGTTGAAATCCTTGCCAGTATCCGTCAGGAGGCCGTACAGGCAAAGCGTCAATAAGGTGAAGTACATGAAGAACCCGACAGAGTAAACCGGGTACAAGACGTCACCTGTTTGTCGGGTTAGTTTCGAGAGTCGAATCCAAGTGTCTCTGTACTGTCCCAGGACCATTTCTATACAAAATTAAACAAAACTAATATATATATATATTATTATTATTATTATTATTATTATTATTATTAGCACCACGTCTTACTACCCGTTCGGGTTATACGCACTTTCGCTAATGTGTATCCACATTCACAAGATGTCTTGTCAGAGGTGAAGGAAGGGTTTGGTAATCAGATAAATCTGTGACGGGACCGAGGATTGAACCCCGGTAAAATATATAATAAACCAATTTGTATATAATAACTATCTTATATACAAGTTCATCACACAGGGAATCTATAAAGTAGCTTAGTTCTTTTTAAGTATATACAATTGTACACAGGGAAAAGTAAAAAATTCTACAATTATATTTGAATATTAAATAGTTTATTATTTTTTTATTGTGGAACAAAACATGAAAAGTGTTCAAAATAAAAATTACTTATTCTATGGCATTAAGAACTCAACAGATTTTTTTCCACACTTACAAAAGTACGCAAACTATATATATCTTTAGATAATTATTTAAAGTACACTTCATTACACCCTATCTCTTTCGGGTTGGTTATAATTATATCCTCCCATCTGCGTCTTGGTCTACCCAACGGCCTCTTCCCATTGGGTTAACCAGTCATTACCCTTAGCAATGTTTTAAAATCTTCCAATCACTCTGCATGGCCTTCCCACAGTAATTTATGAGAATTTATTAGCCTAAGAATGTCATGTAATGCGTACAGGGTATTAAATGCATCTTTATGTAACCTCCTCTATTCATAAATACCCATTTCCCTTTTTTAACCAAATATATTCATAAGACCTTGTTTTAGATAAATAATCCAAGTATGTGTAAAAATCTGAGATTTCTATTGAAGATTGAGCTTTGATTTCTCCATTCACCATTGTTAGACTTTATCTGTTGATGTTATTAAAACTAGAGATAAGACTCACAAAGCATTAAAATATATCGTTATTATTTAAAACAAAGGTGAGTTAATAAGTAGAGTAACAGATAAAATAAATTATTCATTTTCAACATTTCTAGCATATTTGATATTCTATTTTGAATTCACCATATTAAATTCTGGTGTTTAGGACATTAGTAGATCACATTATCTTAATACCTATTGGCATGCAAAATTTAAAATTTATACTATGTTTAAGTGTTTAAATAATTCATGTGGACTGACTGATATAAAAAATATATCGCATAGAAAACGTTCAACATACAGCTGTACCCTTTATAAAATGTATTCTATTTCAATATCAAGATAGCCATGAAAGTCACAAAACAAATATGTTGATTAATAAATCTAAAAAAAAAATCTTTCAAACGAACCATTAATCAACCAGATAAAAAAATCACCAATATATATTAACTATTTTTTAACATCTATATAAATGATACACATCTAGTTATGCTAATTTATGAGAAATCATATTTATTAGTGGTGGGTGAATAAGAAGCCACTAAAGGAAATATCATCTATAATAAACTTAGATATGACTTGAAACCCAACCTCTACAACATTTGTGAGTCCACCTGACTACCGATTAGGATATTTTCCCACTTCTATAATGAGTTAATAATACGACTTTATTACATCTAATCTTGGCTAAAATAATGTGTTGTTCAATTTAGTAATTTAGATCTCAATACAACCTCATAGGTTTGGAATGATAAGCTTGGAGGAAGCTAAGGCATGTTAGTGATAAGCTTTCTAATTATGTGTTTGACATATTAGAATTTTTCTTATTTAAAGTGGTAGTATGACGAGAAACGACACAATAAATGTTTACAGTTGTCAATAAAAATCAGGGTGTACTAGTGGTTTTTTTATAACCACTTCTTACTACGCATTTTGTTTATAACCTTGTGTACTAATTAAGCTAGTGGTTAAGGATTAGGACGTATTCGTATTTGCATCGAGAGAGAGTGGAAAAACCTTTTCGAAAAACAAATCTCATTACACCCGACCAATATTCGAACCTCAATCTCCCCGTCATCAACAGTTTAATCTACTGCGAGAGTGACTTGTTAAATTATGCGGCCACCGAAGTGGACAGCTATACGTTCACTGACTAAAGGAATAAACCTATAGAAAGACAGAACATCTAATAATAATATTATTAAATTCCCTCCTTCCTTTATATTATTATTAGCACCACGTCTTACTACCCGTTCGGGTTATACGCACTTACGCTAATGTGTAATGGTAGGGTGATTGTGATATGAAATGAAGGACCTACAGTTTAACCTGGAATCCGAACCACGGTGGAGGCCTGGCATTCCCCACATTTACAAGATGTATTGTCAGAGGTGAAGGAAGGGTTTGGTAATCAGATCTGTGCCGGGAACGAGGATTGAACCCAGGCCGCGAGCATAGAAGTCCGGCACCTTACCCCTAGACCGCCAGGTCACCCACCACCCTTCTTTTATAACATCGATATAACTATGTTAAGAAGGATGAGGCTGCCCAGGAATTATGGAATTTAAAAATGGGAATGACTAATGGAGGGTGTGGTGGAGGGGAGGCACCGATTTAAATAAATTATGATTATTTTTACTTTTACTTTTGAAAACACTCAGAACAATTTTGGTAAGATTGCTAGTACATCGAATTAAACTTTTTAGAAATAATTAAGATTTAGTTTCATTAAACAATATAAGCTCGTATCTTACTGAAGATATAAATAACTCGCCTGGCCTCTACAAACATATCACCGACTGAAACACAAATTGTACATATTTCTAATTATCTGTTAAACTAGAGCCGGTTGTTGTTGTTGTGAAACATTATCGTATGGAAATTCATCCTTTTCTTTGAACAGACGAGATTATTTTCTACTACAATGCGTAATTTCCTTAGTAAATGATACTCCTCTGAAGTGTTTGAAAGCCCGGGGAGAGGTTTTCGGTTGGTAAAGAAGAAAACGAGTCATTGTTCTTGGAATATCTTACCGAATGTTTCCAACGAGGAAGAAGGAAGAGAAGTATAAGTTAAAAGCATCAACGGGGGAAAGATAGAGATAAACAATTTACACTTCTCCCTCGCGAGTTTCCAGATTTATTCTCGAAACGACGTCACGATGCTAGCCGACATGTCGTTTTCAGACACCGGCAACACGAGAAAGGACGTTTGGAAGAAAGAGCCTCGCTTTCAAGATTCCCAGCTCTGTTTATAGGGAGATGTATTTTAAAACACACACATATAACAAATCTCTAAAATATTCTGGAGTATCAATTTAAAAAGTCGCTTTTGGGGCTTATTATAGAAAAAAAAAATAGCGGAGCAAGATAATCAACTGGCAACGTTTGTTATTTTTTATATCTTTCTTATTGTAAAAGTCATGTGAATTTCTTGAGAATAAATATCACCCAAAATTTCATGTTCCCTTGAAAATGAAAGCAAATGATAAATTGCTAGTATCTCAATAACACTATAATATAGTAAAATAATAAGAAATTAAGGAACATAATAGTAGAGTCATAATTCCTTTAAACATTAACACTTGGTCACAGTTCAAAAATAAAATATGTATATCCAGAGCCAAGTCCTCCAAAATACAAAAATATTAGGAAGTATTCAATATTAAATATGTTTGCTTATTTCAAGCATTAGATTAGTAAGAACATATAAAGCTGTAAATAGTTTTGAAATAATTCAAATGAAGAGAGAATTGTAAAAATTGTGTTATATTTAAATAATCTATTTGCTACTGCCAAGAAAACCTAAATTATTTGAACTTTAAGTCGTTATTCCTATGTTAATATCTCATTTATTCAATTATATATCCAACAGTATAGTAAGAACTTCTTTAAATATTTATTTTACATAAAATAAATATTGAATACAATAATTTGGATTAAACATACCCTATTTAAAATTAGCTTATATCACAATAATAGGTAGTAAAGTAGATTTATTATTTAATTGATAAACATATACAAGGTCAATTCTAGTTCAATACTTTTAAATAAATTCAAAATTAAATTTTAAATATTTCATTAAATAAACAAAAGAATGAAATTTGTACACAAGTCATAACAACTAATCAATCAAGAAGGACGATAGTCCATCACCAACAAGTACTCAATTCAAATATTTGTTATATTCACTTATCATCATAACTATCATAATATATTAATTAGAACCACGCTGTAATTTAATATAAAAGTTTTTCGATGCTAGATTATTTTTCTTTAAATCATTTTATTTTCATGTGATTATAAGACTAAAAGAATGTAAAACAATTAGTTTAGGAATGAAGGTAGACAATTTAAATAAACACATTCAAACAATTGTCTAGTAAAATATACTTGTCTGGCCTTGCTGCTCTCTAGTTTCAGTGATCAGATATTTAAGCCAAAAATAGTATCGCCACATATCAGCACGCATAAAAGTAAAATATTGGAGATAAGTGTTAACAACTAATGTTTCATTTTCTAATTTTAGATAATAATGATGATAAAATAAAAATATTAATTTGTAGCGAAATTTGTGTCTTTAAATAAAATAAAAATAGCCTACAACAATAATTGTTTACTCATTACTATACAATAATTTAGATTTGCTCAATAATGCTAAGTGTCCATTATTTTTACCAAAATTAATTTGGTACACTCAAGAGCTACAGTATAAGCATGCATTAATTATTAATACTGTAGGCCCTACAGCATGAAGTAATCAACATTGCCCGGGAGAAACATTTAAAGGTAAAAAAGGTATAAACAGGTGTAAAAAGAGTAAAAAAGATTATGTAAATTCATACAAATTGTATAAGTGACAAAATTGGTAAAAAGAAAACTTAATGCTCGTTTCTTTCTTTCCTTTTTTTGTAAATCCAACATAAATTAATATGGTAAAGGTGTTGTAAAGGCTAAAAGTTCAAAGACCGATAAGATTGTGTAAAATTTTTTCCATATTCGATTTAATAGCCACATAAGCACTTTTTTTATTATTCACATTGAATATAAACATGTGGTAGGCGTATAATTTTCCTTTAAATGAAGTTAATAAATTTGCCGTGATTTCTTGATATAAATTAGTTTTAATTGTAAATTATTTCACGTAGAAAATTAAATAAAACGGTCGCTGTAATTTTTTTGGATTTATATTTATCAATAAGTGCCTAATTGATTATTGTTGTAGCTGTGTTGGGTTAGTTATTATATTTTAATTTTAAATATGAATAGTTCAGTACATATTCAGAGTCTAAGCAGTGGTTTTTGTGAAATAAAATTGTCTAGTTTGTGTCGTTTAGGGTGGTTTATTAATCTCCTTAGAAACCCTTAGGAATGAAAAAGGATTTGACACACATTCGAAATATATACCACCCCAAACAACACTAACTAAAAAATTATATTTCACAAAAACCTGGCTAGTCATGTTTCAAATAAAAATGTAATAACTAACCCAGCACAGCATGTCAAATATCTAAGTCAAATTTGAACTTTAGCTACAAAATAATTTTAAAGATTGTTGGTCGTATTAATTCAAGGCTAACTAAAAACAAAATAAACAATCAATTTGTTTGATAATATTTAATCACACAAACACTACTGATTAAAGCGACAGATATCAAGGAAGTTTAGCTCAAATTGGATTATATTTAGTCTATTTATAATGTCTCAAAATGTCAATAAAAATTAACAATGTATGTATTTATTAAGGAACTAATAAAAACTAGAAATGAAATACCTGTATCTGGACTTGAATTACTTCCCTCAATTGATTGCTTCAGTTGGAGGGCCAAACTTCTTCCTGTGATAGCCAGAGCATTGAAGGAAAGGATCCACAGAAAATCAGCAACAGATCTCACTAGAATGGCGTAGCACATCACAGGAATATACCTAAATAAAATTCAGACCCTTTATCAATTTTATTTAATAGAGAAATGAGGCAACTACGTTTTAAAAGTACTAGTTTAGGTATTTTTTTATAGCACAGTTTCTTAATATCGATTTGGGGTGTACTCCTTTGTATTAATTACATTAATCTTTTAGGGATTAGGAAGGTTAAATTTTAGAGGAATTGCACAGGCATTTGCGTGGAGAACGAGTAAAAAACCTTTTGGATAAACAGATTTTAATGCACTCAGCAAGTATAAAATACCGATCTCCCCATTTTCAGCAGTCTAGTCTTACATGAAGTAGTGGGTTGGACCGTGAATCCATCGAGGTGAGTTAAATATAATCACATGGTTTTATGGATAATCTAGTCTTATTTTATAGTCAGTGTTTTCACTTTGTCTCACTACTCGATTGTATTTGACGCAAATGTACAAAATACGCTAGGAAATTGGGGAAGAGAAAGATTTAATTTAGAGGAAGTGTACCTGAATTTACATGGAGGTAAATTAGTAGGACGTTTAGCGATAACCAACCATAGTACAAACGACTGAGATTAAAACCCTGATCTCCCCAACATCGGCCTCTCCGTCTATTGCGAGGGTGAAGCACAGACCAGTGTTTTTAGATGTTATAGTGGTGAAGGATGAACAAATGGAAGTTATTCGCACTGGTGGACCACCAATACTCTTAGAGGTGAGAGGTTGTTTTAAAATGCAGTATACACGTTATTTCTACGCAATTAAATTTTTAGATTATATTTAAAAGCCATAAATGAATTTAGCAAATGAATCTATGAAACAAAATCTCATAGTTACATTGATTTTGTAAGTAATATTGTATCACTTATTCTCTTACATTCTAAACACCCGCCTAGGTGGCGTATTTGTCTAACGCGCTTGTCGTGTTGAGCTCGACTGCTGAGGACGGGGAGATCGAGGTTCGAATTTCAGTCGGGTAAACTGGGGGTGGCTTTTCCTAAATGGTTTTCCACTCTCCCTCCACGCAAATGCGGGTTCACTTCCTCAAATTCTACCTTCTCAATTCCTAATCCATTAACGTAGTTAGTACTTATAGCGTATAACCCGAACGGTTAGTAAGATACGGTGCTAAATATTATTATACATTCTAAACCCAACAATTTTTGTAAAATACTTTTCAAATTTTTTAACCTAAGGCTGCTTATTTTTTAAATTTTATTTGATGTTACGTGCACTTTATGAACCAACTGATTATTTAAGCACACAAGAATTTCTATGGGCAACAACAAAATCCCCTATTAATTTTGCTAGTAAGGGTATTTCCACATACTTTCAAGGGTGATTTTACACACCACAATCTACGTGGAACCAACGGCTCTACTTCCCCACTGAAAGAAGTTATGCAACGTATTTTTATCGCTCAAGAAAAATCCGCCGACTCCATCTGGGTTTGAACCAAGGATTATTGTTTCCTGAGGCAAGCAATTTACCCTTAAACTACTAATGTTGACGTCTCTATATAGAATTACGTGGCCAGGAGTAGTTTTACAACGTATATTTATGAATTTATTCTTGATTGTATCTGTGTATTTGATTTCTTACCATATTGGTTACCTGGTAGTCTAGGAGTAAGGTTTCGGACTTCTGTTCTGGGGTCCGGGGTTCAAACCTCTGTCCCGGTACAGATTTATCTGATTACCAAACCCTTCCTTCACCTCTGGCAAGACATCTTGTGAATGTGGGGAATGCAAGGCCTCCACCGTGGTTCGGATCCCACGTTAAACTGTAGGTCCTCCATTTCATCTTACAATCACCCTACCATTACTCATTAGCGTAAGTGCGTACAACCCGAACGGGTAGTAAGACGCGGTGTTTAATAATAATAATAATAATAATAATAACCATGATAGTGATTTCTTACCAGCCGTGGTAGTCCTTGACATAAAAGAAGAAGTGTTTCATCACCAAAAGGACTGGCAACGTGATGATCAAGAAACACATCTTCTGACTGTTCTTCTTCTGTTTCAGTCTTAAGTTGACCCCAGTACATATTTTGTAATCGGTCTCAAACTCGGACCACAGGCGCAGGAAGGCCATCACGTGTCTGACACGTGCGCAGCAAATGAACGATGTTATAGGTGCGAAAAAAACGTACGTGGCACTGCAGTAGAAAGGAATGTCGAAACTGTACAGTGGAAAGAAGAATGTTTCAGTGGTATGTTTGTCATCGCTTTGATGTTACTTTAAAGTTCCATAGAAGCAACCACCACTTCAGTCCCTAAGTATAGACTAGAGGTCATAAACCCACGGCCGGTAGGCCATTTGAAGCCCCCCGTAATTTTTTTTGAGGCCCACCAGCTAATATAAAATTATTTCGAGAAAACAAATATATGATACTGCACTCCGCAGAGACTTTCTCTTGTTTTTGGTCTTAAAATCTATATTTTACTAAAAACTCGTAAATTTGTGAAATGAAATAATTTATGTCTATCTATAACCTTAGAAACATTACACTAGAGATCATAAATGAAATAATATACACTGTTAGTTACTCTATGGCTTTAAGAACTAAGACCAATTTTACAGAAAAATTGATAAAAAGGGAAAACATCAGAAAGAGATGGGGATCATTGTTATCTTAAGGAAAACAATTTTTAATGAATAAAATATTAATTGTGAATTTGACATTTTATTTGTCACTTAAGGGTACGTTTACGTATACATCGTTTTTGATTATGGTTGTTTATTCAATCTATTTGTAATATATATTATAAGGGGGAACAGAACATACATTGGATTTTAACTAGCATATGGTCTAAAGTACAACGGATCAAAACTTTTTTCCGTTTCAGAGGCACTTATTTATACAAGAACTAAATGATCCCAACGGTCATGCAGACCAAGGCTACAGTCTCGTTTTGTCTTTATTTCAAGTGGTGGTGCGCATTTGGCTAGAATCCTTTACCCGGTTAAATGAGATGGTTTATATAAGACGATTTACACATCTCTTTACACGCAAATGGGAATGCATCATATAAGTTTTAGATTACTCATTCCTAGAACACAAGGCTATTTTTTTTAAATATAAAATTGATTCATAATACCTGTTAAGAATATACGAAACAATGGGGAAATATATTTTAGGGCATGAAGAAAAGAACTAGTTACCATAGAATTAATAAACCAGTAAGTCGGTTTTTAAAATGAATAAATATAGAACTATCTATATATATATATATATACTTTTGTAAACAAAGTAAAATAACTATAGTTTAAAAGTAAAACATATAAATATTATAGTAAAATAACTAATTATATTATGTTCTGAGAGTAGATGTATATCATGTAATTGTTATTTAAAATACGGAAACGTTTTAAAACATATCTAGGGCAATCATCTTATTAATAACTAGATCTGATGAAAACACGTGAGCTACATCCTTGTCCCTTCATGTTACTTAATCAATACACGTAACGTTACGTAACTCAAAGAAAACACATTAATTTGCTTTATTTAGTACAATTCTATTTTATCCATTATCGTCATAAAAAAATAAAAGGATGTAAATACATTTTTAAAAAACACCAACAAACAATGAGGCGTGTTTATTTCTTAAACTGATTAAATAATCGATTGCATTTTAAGGATCTTTTCATTCCAGGAATGGTTTGTTTATTAGTTGTTTAAAATATGTTATTCTATGTGTATTAAGTATACTCCATCTTGGCAGTTATATAAATTACAGTAAAGTATAATAGCCGTGATTGTTGGACAATCAAAATAATTTTTCAAATCATGTAAAGTATGATAATAGTCCACCGCAGTAAAACTGATTTTTTAAAAAATATTTGTCGAATAGATATTATTAAACTCTTTCAATAATTTTTTTTTCAATATTCATTAATATATGTAGGTTATGTAATCTACACACCGTTAAATGGTTCATATTGTATATAGCGTATTTAAACTTGGTTTATTACACATTCTTTACTTATATACTTAATCTATGTTATTTATAAATCAAAAGTTTATTGCCGCACTTAATAAAGTACGCCACCTATCCCTATCTGGATCTAGTTATATCCAGTCAATTCCCTTATATATATCCCTATCTCAAGATAGTTTTACTCAGTGAACTTAATTACACTCTATCCTTGCCTTGAGATAATTTTATCCAGTCAACTCCATTACACTCCATCCCTATTTTGCGATAGGTCTAGAAAGTTATCTCCAATACACCCTATCCCTAACTTTATCCAGTTATATCCAATCCACCTCAATATACCCTATCTCTTTCAGGCACATTCTATTGTTATTCTTCCAACTGCGTCTAGGTCTTCCAATGGTTTATTGTCATTGGGCTCGCCAGTGAATATATTTATAAAATAAACATATAGATTAAAAGAATATATATGTATATACATTCGTTTATTATTGAGGTCATATATTTAATTCAAGCTGCAATATGTGTTCCAATGATGATCAGTATTATCAATAACATAGCTAAATTGACATTTATATTGATGTTTTCGTATTTTATTGAAATATCTAGATATATATATTTTAAATGTGGTAGCCCAATAGAAAATTTGAATGGCTATCTGAACGTAAATGGTTTGAATTTGAAGATGACTGAAGAACTTGGGCGATCTGATTTTTGAAAACTTGGTATTAATATTTACATATATTGTGTTGCCTAATCTAACATTTTATATTTGGTATACAGTCAGTATATCAGGTTTAAGCTTATGTGAATCTGTATTTAGATAAATATTGTAAACACCATACTGTTCTGGGAAATTAACAATCAACTAAACTTTACTTGAAGTATTTATTTTATATTTTAATAATTATTCTACAATATTATAATAATTTAATTTTTTCTAAATCAATTCTAGGTACTGTTGTGTTATAATCATTTTAAACAAAATATTAATTTGGTTAATATATTTTTAAACCTGGATTTTTTGCGTTAGTCGGATCATAACCAGCTGTGTTATCCAAACATTAGCTATAATGGGATAAGGTTGGGGGTTTTCTATTATATATGCTCATATGAATGTGGAAGGAGAGTGGCAAGACCTTGCATTAAAAGCCATCCTGGGCCTAAATACACCCCTTTGAGATTCAGATCCCAACCTCTTAAATTGGAAATCAAACCAGACCATGTTGACGCATGCGTGAGTTACACAACAACGTTTGTTTTAAATCGTTACTTATTTTATTTACTTCTACTTTTAATTTTAATTCATAGGTGTGTTGTTATTACCAGTAATATACATCATGATTATCTGTACTAACCTTGATGTCATATTTCTTGAACGTTGAGAAACCTCTATGGCAAAGCCAAATATCCCAAATATGTTAGCCATTACAGAATAAATCATGGTACAAGAAAATAAATTGTATTTCAGATAAAATATTTTGTGGAGATCTGAAAAAAAAAATTGTTATTACACTAATCTACTAGTTTATATATAAGGGGAAATAATATATGATATTATAAGTCTATAAGCTAGATTATATATTATAAATAACATTGATCTCACGGACAGAAATAGAGGTTCATAAAGTCTGATTTTATGGTAGTAGGGAGGTCCGTGTTTGATTTCTGACCAGATTAACTGAGAATTTGTTAAACTAAATCGATCCCTGCTCTCACTTAAATCAAACTAGAGCACATTTATTTTAAGTTTTTTCTTTCTCATCTCTACTCTATTAGCATACCAATTAAAACACACATATTCCAAATGTTAGAAAAAAAGTTAATATACTTTTCTTGGAATTGTTAGATTAAATTCTCAGTAACCAAATTCCACCAGTAGTACAATAAATACAGTTTACGTTATAAAGTCTACAATTGAATTTAAAAAACTACATAAATAAGTTTACAACTAAAGGAAAACCAATTAGCTTGATCTGTCTCGCTCATGGGGACATTTGTAACGACATATATTAGAGACTCATAAAGTAATTTTGTTTTTGCTTGTTTAAGTGTTGTTAATTAGAATATATATACATAAAAATTGTAACTAGCACAGAGTATAAAAATAGATTGTAAATAGTTTTGGCAAGCTGTGGCCATCCAATGAGAGTTGAGTTGAGTCACTCCACAACGGGTAATATTTCTACAATGGTGGAGCAATTCATTGGTTTTATAGAAATCTAGTGAAATAAGTTTGTGGCAGATAATAGATATTCCCTTTTTAATATTTGAAGTTTGGATATGTTCTTATTTTGATACCACATTTAGAAACAATTTTCAAAAATATCCACGCCAATGTTTTATGTATAATTCAACACATTTTTTAAAATATTGAAAATAATGGAAGTTTTATCCACTACAGGAAATATATGAGTATATTAATGATAGTTTAGCTAGTACAATAATTTATTTACTGAAAGTTATTATATAAATAAAATTCGTGGAATGAAAATAATATAGTTTAATTTTGAGAGGCTTAAAACTATTAAAAAACAATATATTGAATACATTTTCAACATGATAGAAGCAAATAGTAGAGAACAAATGGCTAAAGATTAGTTTGTGATATTAAATATAATTTTTAGATGAAAACTAAGAACTGAAATTATGGATTCTAAATTTATTTATCTTGAGAACCAATCCTTCTTTAGTTTAACCAAATATTTTATACACGTGTTTACTTCAAACAAACAAACAAATGAATATTACCTGCACTGGCTGTACCGTAAAATAAATATCAAGCTCGTTTAATCTGGTTGCTTGTGAATGATAAGGCCAGGGGTCAAATCCTAGAAGGGTGTAATGATGTTTTCTTTTCTCTATCAACGGAAAGCAGAGTATGTTTACTGTAACTATCACCAAATTCATTCCTAACCCATCATTTAATTTAAATGCATATAGTCCGTACAGGTAATATGAGGACGTATAAAATATTTTCATATGTATCTGTTACTAAAGATAAATTGCATTATTAAAAGGTGTTTTTATCCAACACACTGATAAACTTTCAAAACATATACTTACCCCAATTCCTGTAGCCAACACTAATCGGAAATATACCAAGAATTTTCCCTATATACATCAGGATACCTAAGTCCTGAACGAACACTCCTCTTCTAACGGTAAGACTCCTGCTGGTTTTTTGGGACATATTTAAAACCTGTAAAGTTATAAAAAGTTAGAAATGTAAAGTTTATATTACTATTACTACACAATTGAGAAAAATACCGCAAAATACCTGTATGTAATTGCCAAATTAGGAAATGTTTTATAAATGATCTAAAAAAAATTGATTTGAAAAATCATTTAAAACGAATATTAATAAAGTTTAAAATGTCTCTGTGTGTTCATGAAAAAAATATTTGGAAAAATCTATCATTTAATTTTAGCATAATTTGAATAAAATTCAATTTTAAACGTGCAGAAATAAATTAAGAAATACAAAGTGGAATATACATTAAAATACCTCACAAATAAATGTTATATTTTTACTAGAATAAAACTTATTTAAAAAAAAAGTTAGATTAATATTTCAAAAAGAAATAGAATGGAAGAAAGCAAAGATATCCAAAATATCCATAGAATTGGTATATTGAATTTTTTGGGGGGTGTTTTCATCAAATTTTAGAAAATAATATAATGGTATAGTAATAAAAATCTATATTCAGAATTTATTTGATAATTTAAATATTCAATGTGGATAATAAAACACTGTAAGTATGTGTACGTATTTTAAGCTAAAAACGATGTGCTATTCATGTAACTTTTAGATTTTAACAACCATGGCTTCTTAAAAGAAAATCACGTTTGTAAATTTATGGATACACAAACCTATATTGTGTGATTATTTTGCAAATTTTTATAAAAAAGTTCATGAATATTAAATTAACTATTTAGTGAATATTGTGCTTTCTATAAATTTAATTCACTAACTATATTAAAGACCTTTCTCACGTTTGGGTAAACAAAAGATTTAAAAAAATTAGTTTTAGGCTATGTTTAGTTGAAATGTGATATAATATAGTTTGATAATATATGAGTGCTTACTACTGTGTCTAAAGTAAATGTATTTATATACCTTAAATAATGCTAGTAACTTAAAGTTTGTTCAGTCAAAAAGACTCACCACCAGTGCTTTAGAAGTTATGTTGGCTCGACTGACGCTCTTAACATCAAACTGACTGATCTACAAGAAATATTCATGTCAACATAGGCTGTATTATCATTAAAGTAAGACCACCAATAAAGTATCCCACTTGACTCTTATTCATCTTCAAAATAGCAGACCTAATAAAATATGAATTCAAAGTAGTGTAATTTTCTTTTCACATTCAATCAAAAAAAGAGTTATAAAATATCACCAATCAATATAACACTAATCTATAAATAAATGAGATTGATATAAAATTTCAGCCATTTACATTTCTGTTATAGTAATGTGACAGTTCAATACAATTTTTGTGTGTGTGTTTTTTTTATTTCATCTTTTAGGGATACCATGGATATATTTTTGACCACGTATTATTTACGTTTGGCCAAGCTGTATTAAAATAAACTTTTTTTTTCATTTATTTGAGATAATTAATATGCACTTTCTAAACTGACCTATTATTTCAGCACACACCTTATAAACTAACTTAAATCTAGAACAGACACAACGTCCAACCTCTGGTCATTAATTCCTCACTGAGCAAGGGGAAACCCACTTGTTACCAATTATTTTTTATTCTTCCATGAATAGAATCGAAACCAGTACCTTTAGTTCAATAGATAGAACCAGCTACTAACTGAGCTAAATTTTTAGACTAAATAAATCTAACAATATATATTATTTATGTTCATTGTAGATAGGAAACTTTTTTGAATAAACGTACTTTAAATTCTTGCAGAAATAAATAGGGGCCTTTCAAGCAAAAACAGAACAGTCTGTTCACCTAGAAGGGATTCAAATTTCAAACACCCATTAAACTTCAAACCACATTAGATTAGTTTGATATTCATATCGTATACCCACTGATAATGTCTTGCTATTTATTATTATATCCTTACTAATGTTATCCAGTTTAAATAAATAAATGTGTGTATATATATACTTATATATAAATACATATACAATGAACAAGATTAATTGTATTATTTAAAAAAAATCATAATACTTTATGTATACATAAATGTTATGTGAATTACTAATTTTTAAATCATTAAAATAGTATATAAGATATATATAAATATATATAAGTAAGATATATATTTAGCTTGTATATAAATACATATATAAAATTATATAAATAATTTTATGTTAATATTTTAGTAAAAATAATTTTATTTTAAAATTTACCAAATATGAGTTATTAAAAATACAAAAAACAACCATAGTAAATGATACAGCTGAATTATAAACACATGATTTAAATTAAATATTTTTTGGGCTTATTGAGAATGACGAGTACTGGTGGGCACACGAACTAAACATCAAGCTCGGATAGTTTGGCTTACTAGTGTCAGGGAGTTCCGGATTTATACACCTGCTAGGTATAATGAGACAATATTATTCAAAAAAATGTACCCACTCTACCTACTCACAGTTATATGTACTGTACATTTCCTAAATTCGATTTTTGCTGTACTTATTAATTATTAAATTTAGGGTCATAGTGGCCTGATGGGTATTTACAGGGGGTGTTATTTTTAACAATCGTAGTCTTAATGTAGTTTCATGTACACATTTGGATAATATTAACGAATTTTAGTAATAAATAGTTGAAAAATAAATAACATTTTAGGTTTATATCTCGGGCTTTATATAAAGTGATTTAAGCCTGAAGTTTAACTTTTCTTAGTTAACAGAGATAAATTTTAGCTGTTTGGTTGGGATGGTAAGGGATGCTAGAAAAGTTCAGTGTTTTAGTAATTTTTATAGCAAAACATTTTTTCATGTATTGCTTCATCACAATTATATCATTTAAATTTCTTCATATAGTGACACCAACATTTCCTGAATTTGTTTCATGAGCATTGCGGAACTATCTAACAATCTTTTTAAGTGAAAAGAAATAGTTCTGATTAAATTCCATAAAATCCTTGACAAATATTCAAGAAATTTTGAGGTCATCATGTGAAGAAAATTAATTCTATGTTTGTACTGAAGCAGTATATGTAGGGGTTTTTTCAGCAAAAAAAAAGGTTTGCCATAAAAACTGCAGACACACTGGCTTTTTTTTTCACGTCCCCTTCCATCCAACCTTAAATGAGTAATATATGTTAGAGCTCATTTGCCATTATCCACCTTTATCCATTCACCATAAATTTATTGGAACTCCATATCCTTCAGTGTAGAAAATTATTGGTTCATAAAAATAAAATATGTGTTTATAACTAATCCATCAATATTAATGTTATATACCATAGAGATAGATTATTGCATTTTATTTCTGTCAACATAAATTTAAATTTAGCTATACTCGTATGTATATATTAGATTTAAAATGAATTATGTGTTAAATGAAACCATGACAAACCCAATACAGGATGCCGAATATAGTAAGCAATGTTTAATATTCTAGTAAATTATTCTAAAGGTTTTAAAATGGTGTTGTTGAAAGTTTATTTCAAAAAGATTGTGCGTGACTGAGATCTCTTGTCTTTGAAAGTTACAATATTCTGTCAAAAACAGTGTTTCAAAAAGTTGAGCAAAAGTCCCAATTACAAATCGTAGGCGTCTTGGTTTAATTTTAGTATCGCGTTTTACTACCCGTTCAATCTATACGCATATATACTAATTACGCTAGTGATTTTATGGATTAAGGAGGTTATATACAAATAAAATTTACCCGCATTTTTAGTTGAGGGAAAGTGGAAAAGCATTTGAAAGCTCACCTTCAATACACCAGACCGAGATTCGTACATCGATCTCTTCGTTATCAGCAGCCTAGTCTACTGTGAAAATAATGAGTTAATGTGAATTCACACATTCACAGAAAAACTAGTGCAGAACGTGGTCAAGTGACAAACTTTAAGCCAATCACAAGACTTTCAATTTATCGGAGCTAGCTGTTCCGCTAAAGTTTAACACATCTCTACTTCATCCGCTCTGCCTGAGATGTTCGGCACAGGAGAACCAATCAAATCTTAGAACTGACCGTCTTAAATCAGTGTTCATGCACATTTGACAACGAATGAGCTGTAAGGTTGGAATAAATCAGACGACTTCGTTGGCATTTTTTTTAGAGAATTTGAAATAACCTGTTAATGTAAAGCGTGTTTATCGATGTATTGGATTGTTCCACAACACATCATTATAGTTTGAAAACGTCCGTGGGGGGAATGATCCAAAAGATATGTGTATCCACTCGAAAATTAAATTTGCTGATGATCATTCGTTTAAGTTTGCGTTGCAATGCGTCATTGGTCAACATACAGCATATAAATTGCTGCGCCAATGAGGCACTGCAAACGTGTGAAACAATCTTTAGACCATGTGTTCATCAAAGTATCTCAGCCACTTGTTATTGTATCTATTTTACAAGGATCTTTACGAAAATTGAATTACTCTAAAATAGCTCATCATTCATAACTCTACAGGATGTACAAAAACTTAATAATAATAATAATAATAATAAATACATAACATATTACATATACATACATATACATATTTATAAATTTCTTTAATTTGTTCTACGTAACTTATTATTGGTGCAGACTGCCTGGATATTCACATAAATTATTATAGTAACAAGAAAAGTAGGGTTTAGAAAAAATAACCATAATTTATGGGGTGGGGAAGGTGGGATTTAGTTCTAATGATAACTTCTACAATCCCCCCCAAATGGGATTCAAACACCAACTTCTCCATCACTGGCAATCTAAACAAGATTAAGTTTCACTCCTTGGTCAATGTGCACATCAGGGCGAATTATGATATGATTACTATACAAGTAAATTGGTTTTAAAATATCTCATTGAACTATAAACGAATTCTTAGAAATTTTACTTTCCTCTTTATTCCTATGGTTCAACAGTAAGGTGGTTGGATTTAAATAAGGAAATTTAAACTGGTAAATAAAATTAATATATAACCTGTCATTTACGGTCAATTTAATGGTGATCTGACAAAATACATTGAGGTAGCTCATAGATTCATCAAAACTATAAGAATTAATATAATCTAATTTAAATTAAGAGGCACATTTATTTTTCTGTATAATCGTATCTTCATTTGTAGGTAGGTATTCACATTAAACTCTAAGCTCATCTAATCTCGATTACCAGAAAGGGTTCATATATAAGCCAGATATATTGAGGAAGGATTTCTCTTAAGGTGTGAGTGTAAGGGACGCGGGAAAATGTCAGAGTGTTTTGCAGTTGTTATGGAATAAGCAGTTTTTTTGCCAAAATAAATCAATTAATAATTTACCAGTAGAAATGTGGAGATTTTTTCTTTATTTGCATGGCGGTATTAACAGTTTTTAAATATATTTCGAGAGCATAGCAGCATTGGACGAGAAACTTTTTTAATGAAATTAAAAACAAGTCAATAAATTATATGACTCCCGAGACCAATATTCAATAACTTTTGATACGAGATCTAAACAAAATTAAACTTTAATCTTTTATTATTTTAGTTGAAAAATCTTCAATTTAAAAAGTGTAAAGACACTGCCCTCTTCACGTGTCTCCTACCAAGTGGTCAAAGTGGCTATCCATTTGCTTCACTACCATTAACTGGCTTTGATTATGGATCACAATGGCACTTTACCACTTTTTGGTGGGCTAGTTATTAATATTTCTCTTAGTGAAGTATATATTTGATAAATACAAAACATAAATAACCCAGAATATTAAATATTGCATAAATATGAACCAGTAATCTTTAATTTTAGTATCTTAATATTTTTAATGGTTAACGCACGTGATACAGATCATTAGTATTACGGCACTTTCAGACTGGAAGGGACGATAATTCAATTAATTTAAATTGAAAATTGACACCCTAAAAGGGAAATCAAACCCGGGACTTTTGGTTTAGTGCTCCATCATTGATCTGTTTTCAACCGACGTCAAGTGGTCAAAGTGGCTATCCATTTGCCTCACTACCATTAACTGGCTTTGATTATGGATCACAATGGCACTTGACCACTTTTTGGTGGGCTAGTTATTAATATTTCTTTTAGTGAAGTATATATTTGATAAATACAAAACATAAATAACCCAGAAAATGAAATATTGCATAAATATGAACAAGTAAGCTTTTATTTTAGTGTCTTAATATTTTTTAATTGTTAATATTGATTTTAAAATTTATTTAGTAATTACAAATTATAATAAATTTTAACGCACGTGATACAGATCATTATTATTATGGCACTTTCAGACTGGAAGGGACGATAATTCAATTAATTTAAATTGAAAATCGACACCTTAAAAGGAAAATCAAACCCGGGACTTTTGGTTTAGTGCTCCAGCGCCACTCAGATACCTAAGATTCATCCCGTGCTCAGGACGAAATTATTTATGTTCCCCTCTATACGAAAAGTGCCGTTATTACAATGATTTTAAGCCTATGTATTGATATTAAATGGAATATATTTTTAAAATTATAATTTTGTATATTATAATTGGCAGCATAGACCCCTTCCTAGTCCATAAAGGTGATCATGTGGAATACTTTTAAGAATCATAGAATATATATTACGTGTGACGAAGAGGTCATAGATTGAAAATATTCCAAGTTTACATGATTGGATCTTCCTAAATTGTTTTCCATTTGCTCTCACACAAACACTGGTGTATTTCCTCAAATGACTACCTTCCTCATCCTTACTCAATCAGTGTAGTTAAATGCTTATAAATATAATGGGTAAGTAAGGTGTATGATGAGAAGAAAAATAAATAATCAAAATGTTATTTAATAACATATTATTTGTTTAGTAATAACATTTATATGGACCAAACTCAATAGTTTTGGTAGCAAAAATTAAGCACATTCTCAAGACATAGGTAATAAAATTATTATTATTATTAGCACAGCGTCTTACTACCCGTTCGGGTTATACGCACTTACGCTAATGTGTAATGGTAGGGTGACTGTGAGATGAAATGGAAGACCTACAGTTTAATGTGGAATCCGAACCACTGTGGAGGCTTGGCATTCCCCACATTCACAAGATGTCTTGTCAGAAGGTAATCAAACAAAGCTAAAAAACAAACTATATATCATTTATTTATTCATGTTCATTTAAATGTGGCCACTTTCATAGATATTAAAAAAGATATAGATTTTAAAGTATTTGTAATGTATGTATGTATGTATGTGATCTGATAGTTTTATACTCAAGAGTTCCACCATTGACTGTAGAGGCTAGGAAACCCTGAGGAGGTGTACTAGGGATATAAGGTGTGAAGTAGTTTCCCGTTGCTTTCCTCACTGAGCTAGAAGGTATTATTCCACATCAGTCTATTAAGCCCATTTAAATTCATTCACAAAATGACCCTATAAGCGACATCTTCACTCCATCACCCTTAAAACTGGATGTTATTTAATGTTATTCCTGGTATCATTCATATCTCTGCCACTTTCGTATTTGTCGGAGCCATAAGTTAGATTGACAATAGCTAGTTGTAGATACTATACAGGACCAGAGATGGATATTTGAGTAACATAGTATTAATTACATAAAAAATACCACAGTACCAAGGCTTATATATTATTTTTATTTTCAACATTCCATTTTCTCAACTAATACAAATCCTACAGTGATGAATAATGTATCAGTAGATAGAATTTTTTACAAACTTCTGACTTAGCATACACAATTTAAGTTAAAACAAACTGTTTGTTTAAAATTTAGGTTAAAATAAAATCTAACAATATTTGTTTATCAATTACCGAAAATAAACTCTCTTTACTATTTTGTGTATACATTTCGCTGAGTATTTAATTATAACAACCCAACAAAAGATTAAATAATTTTCTTTTATTGGGGAGGTGGGGAGGGAAAGTTTCAATGTGGAAAAGTTTCTCAGCGGTTTTCTGATAAAACAATTATTAGATAAGATATAATAATATAAAAGATTTTTTATCCTTTTTAATATATTACTCAAAAATCAATCATTCAAATATAACCTGAAATGTTGATAGATGTCGACGTCTCAAGACCCCCTAAACCCTAAAAAGTGGTTTTTGCAAATATTTCTGTATATCTGTTTAAACTTAAAATTAAGAGTGGTTTAAGCAAGGTTGAAAAGAGGAAAAATCGAATTTATCAAAATCTACTATAACAATGTTGATTAAAATTAGTATCAAGGTGTTGATTAAGATTATAAATAGACTGGCTATTTTCAATTTACCATGAAAATTAATTTTACGTTAATTTACATAATCAGAAACTTCCGTATCTCTGCAACTATTTGAGACAGTAAATAACTTTTCATTACAAAATTGTAGTACCATTAAAAATAAAAAACTTTTATTTGACATCTATTTTTATAAATCCAACAGTTTCTGAGATATTGTCAATTATATTAATACAATCTTGTGAGCTTTAGCTGTAAAGAGATACTACTTAAGTCTTAACACAATAATTATCCAATGCCATAGAGTAATTAGATATAAGTCTCTAAAAGTCTATGATGATTTTCCTTAAACCTCTTAGGAGGAATGTTTGTACAACAATGATCTATATCCTTTTTAGATTCAATAGTCAATATTTAAATTTTTAATGTTAAAAATTTATAAATGAGGAATTTAATAGCAATGTGATGGTATGAAGATTTGTAACACCTAATAAAATGTAGAAAATTTTAACCAGAAGTCGAAATTTAAATATGAAGTGTTGACCCTTGTGGATCCAACATTGATCTATTTTATCGGTCCAAACATCAAACAAGGACATTAATTCTTTAAAAACAAAATTATAAAATTTAAAACCGGGACTAAATAAAGTTTGACAAAAATATAGTTCAATTTATGCTTGAGTTTGCTAGTGTGTATTATTTCGTTTCACATATATTACGAGTTTTGAGTAAATATCTTCATTTACAAACAATAGAACGAGAGAGTCAGTGCGGAGTTCCGTACCATTTATTTCTTAAATGTAACTGAACGCACAACTATGATGTTTGAATGGAACATTATAGAAGGTTATCTAACAGATGGTAGTGTTCTCTCAGAGATTCTGACTGGGGAATATAATCGTGGCAGAGAAGAGATTGTAGAGGAGAAAAGGGTACGGGGGCGCATATCAATCTTGAAATATGTATATATCCGATTCACATTGATCTGACGTGTGATGTTCTAAAAGTTTATTTGCTGAGTAGTCTTGAATCCTAGTTCGCTTGTTAGATGAGGGTAGTTAGCTGAGTCAACAAGTTGGTCGAGTACACAAGCTGATGATATAATCTACGTGATTATTCAACTCGTGGTTCATGTAGTAATGTCTTCTCTTGAAAGTAGTTACAAAAAGTTATATACAAGCCACATGTTTGTTGGGATAATATTTGCAGATAAAGTTATCATTCACATTATTACGTTTGACTTGAGGCAATAAATTAGGAATGCTTCTAAATTATATCTGTGTTTTGTATGTTAATATGCTATAGTTTCTAGTAAAATCGGTTAATTAAACGTGATAATACGAGGAACGTGATATAAATGTGGGTTAGAATGTGACGAGCTAAAGAGTATAGTTTTATTGATTATATTCGGCAAATAAAAAAATCTTAATCAGAAGAAAAGTATAGTTTAATTATCTATAAATAGTAATATCAATTATTATTGAATAACCGTCATGGGGATGGCATAATTATAAATCGACTTTTTATTTATATTAATTTTCTGTTTCGTTATTCAAACTGCCTATTCAGGGTATATGCAGGAAAAAATTATATTTTGGAGGAAATTTACCCGTATTGGCTTGGAGGGAGGGTGAAAAAATATCTTGTTAAAACCACCTAAACACATATCTGACCGGGAATCAATAAAATTCCGCTAGCATAATCAACAGTAGTCTAGTCCAATGCGATAGTGATGCCTTAGAACAAGCGCCCACTGAAGATGGTTAAAATTGTTTGTTCTTATGCCACGATAAATGTGACATCTATCAATGAACTGTTGATATAATTGTGTGTGTAAAATTAAAATAAACGTAGCAACTGAAGCAATATTTAATTTATATTGGCAAAGAAAGGGTGGTTTTGATTAAGAAGTTTCTAAAAATATGACCTTAATTCATTTTACATTCTCCTCCAACTTAAAGTTAATAAATTATATTACATTAACTCAGATGGTTGGTAAGGGAGAGGGTGGAGGGGAAAAGTGACAGTTGCTTTCCCAAAACCCAAATAAATGTAATAAAATGTTAAAATGCATTAGGTTGAACTATAAAACCGATAGCTGAAGATATGTTTAGTGAATTTAATCTAAATTTTTTAGTCTAAAAGGAAACTAATTTCATATATTTATTAAGCGATTACCATTCCAAATACATTCTAGACGCTACTATTTTTCAAAAATGTGCCTTTTGGAGATATTTTCTAGAGACAACTGATTTTAAGACCCCTTCTAATAGCTTTTATAGGCACCCAGACATTTTACTTTATACTTAAAATTTTTCTTGGACTAATTTTTGGATTAGAGGGAAAACCTATTTAAGTAAAACATTTATTTTGCTAACCATGCTCTCTACCATTCCTTCTTCCATTAGAATTTAGTTGTGGATATAAACTTGTTTGATAGCCGCCACACCCTAATAAGATTTATGGGTGCACCATTGTATTGAATACAATTAAATAAAGCTTATTCCATAAAAATAAATATTCAAAACAATTATATATCACTATAATTCAATTTTAAAAGAAAGGGAACTCACTGCCCAGTTTACAGATGTAGACAACTTGTAAAATATCTCTGCAATTGCGTCTGTACTTAAACATAGCTAAAAATTAAAGCGTGCATTACTAAAAATTATGTACGCACGAGTCTTACGGATACCTATCGGTTTTATCCTTGATTTAGACATATTCTAATAGGATCTAAATATAAAACTCGTCCACCTCAAAATTCCTAAAGAGTTTAATGTCAGGGTCTGTATTATGTGTAGAGTTTTAGCTGCACTTTTGGAATATAATGTTGTCCAGGGCACAACTTTGAGGTTGTCTAAACGTTACACCCGACATTATATTACGTGATAGTAATGATTAGGGAGGTATGGAGACAGTGAATATCTTAGTCCTAAATTAATACCAACTAACCAGGCCTTGGTGAACGTAGATATAGCTACTCTTTTCGGGTCTCATACTTATGGTACTACCAGGAACAAAAATTAGAACCTATATATTTGTGGCCTGGCACACAGAGCGCTAAAATAAGAGGCTGGTCAATACAGCGAACCCTTAATACTCAATCGGATATCAGCTAATTGGATAGTTTGGCAAACTAGTACAACCAGTAGCTATCTTCCGTGAGTACCAATTAAAATCGGATCATAGCCTATCAGACTTGGGGCTGGTCCCCCTAACTACTCAACCTCGTAGACAGATAATACCTAGATACAGCCCACTACATTATCTGTGTCCACCTTCAATATCTCTAGCAATTTAAAATGTATTTAAATTACCATAACTTAATGGTGTATAATGTATTTTTTGTGTATGGAATATATTTTTGTCTTCCAATTTGAAGATTAAATAATATATATGATTGACTAATCCTTATGAAAAAGTAGTAAGAGGTTTGGGCTACAATTACTAACAAGCTGGAATTGATTCTGCCAGGTATATACAATAATGTAATACCTTAGTTGTGTGTTGTTTCGTTTAATCTATTATAAGGTTTTTAACATTCCTACCGCTAAGTTTTGTGGTTTTATGTAAGGCTGTCTGATTCAGCTTAAGGCTACCACTAAGTAGTACTTAACCAAAAATTCGGTTGTATCCTCAACAATATCACAACCTAGGCAGTTCTGAAAAGGTGTATTAGGGAAATGAAGAGTGAAGAAGTTTCCCATCGCTTTCCTCACTAAGCCAGAAGGTACTATAGCAAATCAATCTGCAAAGCCCACTAAAATGCATACACCAACTGACACACAAGTGACACCTTCACTCCATTCAACACTGAGACGGGCTGAATATTGAATGTTATGACTAGTATATTTCATCCCTCTGCCACTTTCATATTTTTCAGATCTATAAGTAAGACTGAAACAGATCAATAAAAGTATCAATTTGTTCTATCCCAATACCAGAAAATTTAGTGCATTGTTAATATTCTAATTTTTGCTTATATATATTTAAAATAACATTTGCTACCAAACTCGCAGAACATGGCTAAATGGAAACGTAACATGTGACTTGAAACAAGTTGGACGTAGACGTACTTCAAGTATATATATCCCTCGGATTATTATCATACATCCAAACCCCTCATGAAATCACCAAGCTGCAGTGCTTGTATATCTTGCAATGGAATCCGGCCTATTCGAGGAGCGTCATATCCATGAAGACGCTCCCTCAACCATATATCGAACGAAATTGACCGTCCTATCTGGCACGTGAGTTTTAATTCATTAGGCGCATTATTCCAGCGTAATTTATCACCCGCTTTAAGTTCGTCTGGCAGCAGCCTATGCAAGTCATGTGCATTTGTACATTGTGTTTGTAAATACACAGTAAGTAACCAGATAACAGTGAAAAAGATGTAGCCGAATCTTATCTACTTTTATTTATTTGAAATATCTAAGTGCATATTTTGAAAATAACGATAATGTTATTTTTCTCCCTTTGCTCTCTCTTTCTTTATTTAGTTTTAATTTCATCGTTTATTTTATTTTAATATAATCATAATAGCACATTCAAATTATGCGAACAATATTCTTTGATTAATATTATTTTTTTAACGGATATTCCAAATTAGTTTTTAGTACATAAGTATTTAATGTACATTCTTTATTCAAGTGAGTTAAGTGAATGATAAGGCGCTAGATTTAAATTCAACTAATTAAAGAAGATATTATTACTATTATTATTTCAGCATATTGTGCGAATTTTTATGAGCTAGAGCGAAAGGAGTTACCAATTTTGTTGGTAAAAGTATTTTCACATGTCCTCAGGGTTCTTTTATTTGCCACAATCGATATGGGACTGACGGCTTTACTTCCCCTTCACAGAAACTGGTGCTGCGGATTTTTATCGTGCAAGAAAATCCGTCAACATAATCTGGGCTTGAACCCACGAACATTGGGTCCTCAAGCAATCACTTTATACCAAGACCATCGAGGTCGTCAAAAATATACAAAACAATGCATCGTTTACCTTAGCCAGATGTTATTAACTTTATTTTATGTAAAATATTAAAACATACTAATTTGTTAGGTCCTTAATGTTTTATTATCCAATAAACAGTAAAATTGTTGATGTAGTTAGATTTTTGTGTTTATATATATTAAATAGTGGTTAAAATTAAATAATGATTTTATTTTATTTAAGTCCTTCAAAAATTAAACTGAATTTAATAATATACCTGTCCTTTTCATTATTTCAAGAGCTATACTATGAAAACTTCTGGTTTTTAAACCACATCTCACCACCAGATGACGAAGGCTTAATTTAGAGGAAAAGTATCCTTATTTACGTGTGAAAGAGAGTGGAAAACGATTTAGGAAAAACCCAATTCTCAGTACACCCGACCGTGATTACATCTCCGAAAACCAACCCCCAGTACATCTGAATATGATTACATCTCCACTCCCCTTGTGTAAGTATCCCCTTGTACGTAAGTGTTCCTTAAAGCAGATGTTTTCAAACTGTGGTACGCATACCACCAGTAAAACATACATTCATTCCCGGTGTTAAGCCGTGAGAAAAAAAAAACATACACACAAAAAAACAAATTATTAAAGTCGGAGGTCATCGAATCTTATAAATATATTCGGACTAAGTCTAGAGATAAGTAAAACAGATCTAACCAATGGTTTAAGATGTGTCAACGCTGATTTAATCTCAGAAAGCAGTGAAGTTTGTGTTATTATATAGACCTACCTGTGCATCATTAGAAATGTTAAAAAATATTAAATATTCAGCTATATCTTGGTGGTTCTACAAATTACAGAAATTTTTTAGGTGGTAAGCGTTCAGTAACTGAAATGGGTTAAATTTAGTTGAATATTGATTGGTGCCCAATATTAAAATATTCTAGATCATACTTATACATATGATTGAGGTATAAATTGGTTTTATCTAAACATTAGTCCACCAACATTATATTTAGTATTTAAACTATTTTGTAACATTAGTCCCCGCCATTTTTAAAATTAATATATCTACCTTATTCATACCTCTCGAAACTTCATAGAGGTTGTTTTTCCACATGTGATTTATCACTATTATTTTCCACCCTCTTTCCAAACTAGTTTGAGCACAAGTTCTCTAATCTTATACCTTAAATTAATAGGTTTGAGGGTGCCACCTGCTCGATTGTAAATTACTCTCAAGCCATGGTAAGTATTATGAGAGGGGCAGTTCTAAAACTTCAAAACAACTAAAACATACCTCATCTTATATAAAATGTAATCTTGCAGACCAACTATTTAATAATTTTTCTTTTTAAAAAATGTTGGACTCATAAGACTAAATGAGTTAAATTATTTTGAAATATTTGGTCATTTGTTAAATAATAAGGGATTTATGAACGTCAACAACGAGTCCAAGCAATGCAGTAGGTTGCAACCTTGGTAAAAAATTTTTAGCGCCACGTCTTAGTACCTGTTCAGGCTATACGTATACGTAGGCCTACTAATTACACTAATGAGTTAGGGATGAGGAATATTAATTTAAAGGAAGTGTACCTACATTTTTGGGGAGGGAGGGGGGAATTTTTTTTTTTTTTTAGGAAAACTACCTTCAGTACACCCGACCGGGATTTGAAATACGATCTCTCTGTTACTGGCAGTCAAATCTATTGTGATAGTGATGCCCTTGACCATGCAGGCACCGAACAAATATTAAATTACATATTTAAACTAGCAGATATCTGTTTATTACTCACATACCAGTCATTTTTGGTTCATCACACATTTTTGTATTTAGAATCAATCTAAATATATAGATTTTTGATATTGACAAAATAGAGAATTTTAACTTTTAAACTATATTTACAAGAGATGTTAATATGTAAATGGTCAAAAAAAACACCTTTGTTTTCATTTCAGTAAACCCTAAACTTTTGTGTTCTTAAATGTTTTGTCAATATTTAAACTAAAAGCAACATCAAATTTGTGTTATCTCCTGTTATCCAGGAATCACTTTAAAGGATATAGACTGGATTAGACTGGATTAGACTGGATTGCCATAAACAATAAAATCGAAGTTTGTATACCTGATGGGTATGTTAAGGGTATATTTAAAAAAAATGCATTTCCTCTTTTACTCCATACTAGTGTGGTTACATTTCCTCCAAATGCTAACTTCCCCATTCCTAGCCCATTAGCGTAATTATAGGGATAGGCCAAGCTATTTGTAGGATGACTTATAAAAAGACAAAAACAAAAAATAAAAAAAACATTACTTTAAGGAATAAAAATAGTTCCACGACTTTAACAATACAATCTGGTGGAAAAGGATCTCCCAGAATGCGTAACTCTGTAACCTTTGTCGTGTAACAAAAAAAAACCTGCGTGTTCCCTGCTGACTGCTGAACTTTCTTCCTTAGAAAAACCTTTTCAGAGAACAATCTTCCTAGTTTGAATCCCAATGTTTACCAGACAAAGAATAACAACGAAGAATCGTGACCTCACATACGTGAAGTAAGATTAGTAGCAAATTCTTCTTCTTTTTTTTATTTTTCAATCAAATTTTCGATGACAATGTGTTGTTTCGTCTTTTTGAGATTTTTTGTTTTGACAGTATATATGTGCGGGAGGTTTGGTTAGGAGTAGAACCACATATTGATGAAATATGTCATCTTGTCAAAAGGGTGTGAAAAGGAAAATACAGTACAATTCTAGGCTACCTTGATTCAATCTTAGACTATGTTGTAGTAGGCCTTTTATTATGATTGGTTTCTTAAGGTCAGCCTCGTAGCTATCATTTCTGTCCACTAATCTAGAGGTATATCCGAGTGGTCTTGGGATAAAGTGCTTGCTAAGGACCCAATATTAGTGGGTTCAAACCCAGCTGGGGTCGACAAATTTTTCTTGAGTAATAATATACTGTAGAACATCCTGCTTTGGAGGGGTAGTGAAGCCATCGATACCATGGGAATTTTGGCTTGTAAAAATTTCTGTAAGTTAAGTGAAAATACCCCTTTCTAGCAAAATCGATAGACTCTTCACTCTCGATCATAGAAATGATCATAACCTTATAAAAAACATTTGTTCAAAAAGTTCATGCTAAGTATTTAAAATAAATAATAATATTAATCAAGATGTCCTGGGTTTATTCCCGGTGGTAACATAGTAATTTTACTGAGGCTTTGTGTCCGGTTAACCGTCTTAACAAAAATAACTTGAGACTAACAGCGTGTTCATTATATTTAAGATTAAGTAAAAAAACATAAAAAATCATTATTTCAGATTGATAAGTTGTTATGCAAATAATCTAAAAATAAAGTGTGACGGGATGTTTAAAAAAAAAAAATATGGGCTACCCCACACCGATGAGCACGCCAAAAAAGGCCAATTAGTTGAATATTGGGTTCATATCTCGGCCGAGTGTACTTGGGCGGTTTTTTTAAAATTAATTTACCATAATCCCTCCATTAAAATAACGGTAAATTTACTCTTAAACCTGCCTTCCTCGTCTCTACTCCTGTACATATATTTGCGCGGAGAGTGGGAAACCATTTTGAAAAAATAAAACCACCCTGATACCTCGGTGACCTTAGAACCATAACTTCTCTGATTGAAAATAAAATAATAATAATAATTTTAAACTTTTTAATAATATATAATGAACTATGCGTCTTATCTCATTTTACAGCCTAAGATACTCGGCATTGCTATTTATCTCTCCTTCCAATCTTTCACCAAAGCCCTTTGTCGGGGTAGCTAGTGCGAGATGAGAGTTTAATTGCGCCATCATTCATTCACATGTTCATATCAGCCATCAGGAGCTACCCCACTTGACGGTCTCATCAGCTACCCATCAGTTGGAGGTTCGAGTACCTTGCCCGCCTTCATCCATCCACCGACACTTCCAGCGACGGACCTTTCTGCAAGGAGAGTAAGGGTATGAGGGTGATATCGTAGAGGGTCGACTGAGGGGTAGGGGGAGAACCCAAAAGTTGGACTCTCTGTTCAAGTGAGATATATGTACGAGGAGTAATAATGGGAGGTACATCGCTCATACGTTCCGAATATTTCAAGAGAGAGGGAAAGAGAGAACGTGTGATTTATTATTAGGGTCAAGCATGTATGTCTGGATTGTCTGCCGGAGTTTTCAGAATTAGTGCTTTGTACGTACAACATCAATTCTAGTTTTCGTGACCCTCGTCTTGCTACCCGTCTGGGATATCTAATAATAACGTTGTTTATTTTTCAACATGTACCACCTTTTACTACCCGGCTGGGCTAGGCACAGAGTAACTCCAAATTTTTTCAACATATGCTACCTCTTACTATCCGGCTGAGCTAGCCACAAAATAACACTGTTTGTTTTTCAACATTTATCACCTCTTACTACCCGTCCGGTTTAACCACACAAAAACGCCAATTTTTTTTCAACATTTGCTACTTCTTACTACCCGTCCGTACTAACCACACAATAACGCTGATTATTTTTCAACATGTACCACTTCTTACTACCCATTCAGGCTAAACACACAATAACGCTGATTATTTTAATAATAATATTTAGCACCGTGTCTTACTAACCGTTCGGGTTATACGCTTTAAGTACTAATTACTCTAATGGATTAGGACTTGGGAAGGTTGAATTAGGGGAAGTGAACCCGCATTTGCGTGGAGGGAGAGTGGAAAACCATTTAGAAAAAAAAAGAAAAAAAAACAGTTCTCTCGACCGAGATTCGAACCTCGATCTCCCTGTCCTCAGCAGTCGAGCTTCAACACGACAAGCGCGTTAGTCAACTACGCCACCGAGGCGGGTGATTATTTTAACATGTACCACCTCTTAATAATCTTGCGGGCTAACCACACAATGATGTTGATTATTTTTAAACATGTACCACCTCTTACTACCCGTCCGTACTGACCATACAATCACGCTGATTATTTTTCAACATGTACCACCTCTTACTACCCGTCCGTACTGACCACACAATCACGCTGATTATTTTTCAACATATAGTCCTTCATACTACCAGTCTGGTATGTCACTATATTCACAATGACTATTTTTAACGTGTAGGATAACACTTCTTACAAAATGTCAGGGATATCCATATATTCACACTTATTTCTTAAAGTTTACCACTTCTGAGTAACCATCCAGGCTATCCATATATTTACACTGATGTTATAAAGATGAAAAAGGTGATATTTATATAAAAAATACTTGTATTTACGTTGAAAGAGATTTGGAAACCGTTCAATGAAAACAAACACGTTAGACCTGGACAGGATTTCAACACTAGCCATACCATCATCACCGAAAATAATGAACCCAACTGACATTTTGGCCAAGTGTCATCCACAGACTGCGGGTAGATCCCTTTGTTAAAATTTTTAATGAATAATATTTTGTATACGAGTAGCTTGAACGGATAGTAAGAAGCTATGGTATTTTTTTTAAAGCATGAATTAATATTTCTAACACATTTCATTCGTGTCTATTTGCACACGTGCCCAACGGTATTTTTTTTTTACTACAAGAATATCTCCAGAAAGATATGTTTATTTATTTTTTCCCTAAGTTTAATCACGCGGCATTTTTCCAGTAAAGTCAAATCATTTTTCCAAGCCGCGCCACCACTTTAACAGTAAAAGTTATTGAGCTTCATAAAATGTGTTAAGTGTGTCAATATTTGTCAAGGTAAACCGCGCCACTGCCGAACACCAACTGCCGGAAACTATAAAGTATTCATTCGATGTGTGGACTGCGTCAATATATCAGAAGCCTTCGTGAGACTATTGAATATCATCCGCTGTCACAAGTGTAATTATTTGTCTCCTAATATTACCCGCATCGGTTGGACAAGCGAATAAAAGGCATAAGTATCGTATTAAAATAGTTTTACCGTGACAGAAATGTCGGGGTTTTCAAATCCAAAACGGGTATTCTAAGTTTTTCTCCTATTATAAAGATATTTTTTTTATCACCGCATCTTACTACCGGTTCAGCTTATACGCATATGTGATAACTACACAAATGGGTTAGGGATGAGAAAGGAAATATTTGAGAGGTAATCTACCAACATCTGCGTGGAAAGAGAGTGGGAAACCATTTATTAAAAAAATACACCCTTATTGGACCTGACCGGGATTCAAACCCCGATCTCGCCGTCTTCAGTAGGAATTTGATTAATAAAGCATGTCAGGGGAAAATTCATTTTTTATTTCTACATTTCCCGGAAGGATAGTTTAACATGGAGAAATTTAATAAAAAGTTAATAAACCAAATCTTATTTTTATTATGGTTAGGGATTACTTAAACAAATAATCATGACACATACTTCGCTGTTTGAATGGTCAAAGACGTAACTCTCCCAATAAGCAAGGCTTCTGCTGATATGTAGATCGAGGTTCAAATCTAGGTCAGGTATTATGAGAACGATTTTTCCTAAATTGTTTCTTCGTATACTTTAGCGAAAATTATGTTACATTTCCTATAAATTCAATCTTCCTCATCATCAGAATATTAGCGTAGTTAGCACATGTATGTATAACCCAAAAGGGTTATAAGACGAAGTGCTAAAAAAACTAGCATTCAAATAACTTTTATTTTAAGTATAATAAACAGATCTCCCCGTAATCAGTAGTCATACAGTCTATTGCGAGAGTGATATCTTAGACCAGGGATGGATAAACTAGGGCTCGCGGTCCAAATAAAGCCCGCTGCAATCCAGCCTTTGGTGTAGGATAAATAATATAAATATATTGTGTTGTGAAGCAGGCTTTTTAAATTAAATTTTTATAAAACAATTAAAAAAATCAACATTTCTAAACTTTTGAAATCATACCGAAAATTACATGGCATTGTTAGCATCCACATATTCAAGATAACCATTGTTTTTCAACTATGAAACTTAGGAAAAATATTCTAAGAAACCGATTTATTGATGATAATCTGTATTTTATCTTGAAAATCATTTTCTCACATTGCAGAGAAAATTACGAAATACCTCTGGAAGCTTATTCTCAGTTTCACTTGTCTCAAAGCACATCTTATAAATCTTATGAGCAAACTTAAAATATATATTTAGACACTAAGGTATTTATGGTTGATTTGTAATCTTGTACCGACTCAGGTTTTAAATGTTTACGTAATATACATATATCAATATAAGAAATAACAAGAAGAGGGTAGGATTGAAAATATACATTTAATTACTCATAAGGCAGAACAAGGTACACAATGAATATTAGGAACACCATCTCTATTATTATTATTATTATTATTATTATTATTATTATTATTATTATTATTAGCACCGCGTCTTACTACCCGTTCGGGTTGTACGCACTTACGCTAATGTGTAATGGTAGGGTGATTGTGAGATGAAATGGAGGATCTACGGTTTAACGTGGAATCCGAACCACGGTGGAGGCCTGGCATTCACCACATTCACCATCACTACTAACATGGTCTATAAACTTGACTGCGTCAAGTTACTTATTAGATTACTGGGCAGAGACAAAAGTAAACATGTCGTGAAGCGCCCATTAGCTGTACAATAACAGATTAGAAAAGCTAGCAACAATCCGTCTACTTGATACATTAACATGGAACATTCTGCAGACAATTGTACCGAGCAAGTTAAAAGTCTGTGTTCTCGGCTAATACCTTTTATTAGGCTGGCTCACGACCCATTGGTCTTAGCCAGTAGGGCAACAATAATACAATTGTTGGGCACCCCTAAAAAGAGGGCGAGCAACACAAATTAAATTCGAAATATTAGATACCACGAGCCATGCCAGAAAGGCTGAAGCGGCCGACAAGTTGAAAACCCAAGCGGTGTACAACATAAATTAAACATGCTTAACTAAGCACCACCTCAAGGCCCTGAACAATCAGAATTATCTCTTTCCCGGCTAGCCACCTCGAAGACTTCTAAATAGTCAAACGGGTTAAGGTGTGGGACTCACTCCCGTTGAAACTGATGGTCATAAGGACGCCTCAGTAAAAAATGTGAGGCACCAAACGACTTCACTTTATTTACTACTAATCAACTGTATCCCGAAAAAATAGCGTGGTTACACAGCTTAAGGTGTAGGATCCACTCCCATTGAAACTGCTGGTCCAAGGACTCGGCAGGAAAATTGTGTGAAGCAGGAAAGGATATGATTAGATATAACAAACTGACAGAGATTAAGTTAGATAATAGGCTAATCCTCTAATCTAATATTCCCTAAAAACTACGATTTGAGTCCAGCCATGGTACAGGCTATTCCTGATTCCTTTATTGATCTATCGAAGTCCATGTTACTTTCTACGTTCCGCTGGGTCCCTCGGTGAGAACATTTTGACCACCACTAAATGTAGGATAAGTTTGTTAAGAGAAGACTGTCTAGGAGACGTTGAATAATAGTAATCATATTGTTGACAATTGAAACACGGAGTTTTGTAGTGGTTAAATGCACTTCATTCTGGGACGGACGAGAAGAGGGGG